>PVJX010002521.1:0-126843 GCA_004027295.1 Dolichotis patagonum | reverse complement strand
ACACATGCGTGAGTCTCTACATGTATATCTATCATTTCTGTATTAGCAGGAAAAACAAAACAAAGCAAGATAAAACAATTCCTAGAACAGCATGAGGCAGAAAAGTCACATAAAACCACAATACAAGGTGATCTACAATGGTTACCATGGTGTCTCAGCAGTATATAACAACATTAATAAAAACAAAGCATTAAAGACACTATAAGACTTCTGTTTTATTAAAAAATAAGTTGCTAAAAGTATAATCAAGGATGTATTATTCCATGTTTAAATGTTAAATTTTCTCTGTTTAAATGGCACTGAAGAGTAGAATCTGAAGCTTTGTCAAAGCTCACCAGGCCCTGCATCATCCAACTTCTGCTATGGTCACCTCTGTGCCATGCTGCACCATGTCACAGCCTCTCTGGCCTTATCTCCAGTCCCTGACAATGCCAGTCATGAGCCTGACTCTTTTAAACCATCTTTAATTTCATACTTTAACATTAAATTTTCATTTTCTTATTTTTACCTATCTTGGTTATATTTGATGTATATTCCTGTTTTACTATTTCAAATGCTACTTCTGTGTTTGAATTTGTTCTAATTTCTTAACAGCAACATATGCTTCATATGTTTATCTATTGAATCAAGTCCTTTACCTGTTATATGTTTGCTGATGTATATGATTTGAGGAAAGGCATTGTTGGATGTAATATCACCATAGTTAATTTTGGTCAAAATCACAAATTTTGTCACATCTCCTAGAATAAGAGTTTTCTCAACCCTAAGCTACACACTAAGATTATATTTTAATTTAATATAGCATGATTTGTACATACATATGATTTTGGTTTCTTCTTTGGCACAATGTTGTGTCTGTTAGTTCAAAGATATCATTTAAGTGTTTGTTTATTGGTCTTCAGTTTAATGTTTATTCTACAGAATGCTACTTTTGTGTAAATATCAGATCAGTCTACACTTGCATTTTAATCTTGCTATTAATTAATTCAATAGAATAACAATTAGAATATTATTAGAATAATAATTAAAATAGATTATTTTTATGAAATAATACTTAAATTTTAAGTATTATTAAGTATTAAAGTATTATTAAGTATTAAGCATTATTAAGTATTAAGTAATTTAAGTATTAAATTTAAGTATTAAGTATTATTTTTATGAAATAATACTTAAACACCTTTGATTCCCTGTATTGTATATTTGAATGACAATCAAGTAATTATTTTGCAAGCATAAAGTTCTCATCATACTTTATTACAAAGCCTTTGCTTTGTTCACCTTACAAAGAGGAGCCCTTTATGGATTCCACATCTATTTTCAAATTGGCTTTCTGTGCCTTCCAGAAGACATTTGTTGATTATTTTGAAGATTTCCATTGCTTAGCTACAAAACATGTGCCACAGCTCTTATTTCTTCTTCAAATGCAATATCTTGGCTGTTGGAAGCATGGCCATCTACATATATTTAGAGGACTGTGAGAGGGCTTTGCTGCTCAGTTTTGATGCATGTGTTCTCCAGGGTGTATTGGTAACTTTGTTGCTAGGACAAAAAGACCTGACAGCTGCAATTTAAAGGACAGGAGGTTTATTTGGCTCACAGTTTCTAGTGGGTTCAATCTAAGATTGACATGATCAACCCACAGAAAACAGAGAAAGAAGGATATGAGAACAACAATATAGCTTTGCAGGTCACATCACCAGTGACTCACTTCCAACAGCCCCATACACTAACAGCCCATATAGATATTGAACTCATTAATGGGTGAATCCATTGATGAATACAATTTTTTTTTGGTTTTTGTTTTGTTTTGTTGTACTTTGTTTTGTGGGGATGGAACTTACGACCTCCTGCTTGCTAGGTAGGTGCTTAGGGTGCTGAACTAAATTCCCAGCCCCCCACTGATGAATATAATGTCTCCAACATGCAATCATCCTACAACCACATAAGACTTTTGGGAAAAATTTTAAATCCAAGCCATGTCATGCTCTCCCAAAAGACCCTCAAAAGTTTGATGTCCATCTTATCCAGCAAAATGCATTTAGTCCATCTTTAGTCACCAAAGTCTTAAAAGTTCCAGGATTTCTGAAAAGTTCAAGTCCAAATTTTCTCCCAGATTCATGGTGAAATGTTAGCTGTGAGTTTCTGTAAAATAAACATGGAAGTCAAATGCTTTCAACATACAGTGGCACAGGATAACCATTCCCATTCCAAAAGGGAGGTGTGGGATAGAAAGATATGGGATGAAAACCACCAGGGCAAACACTGAATTTTGTAGCTCCATATCCAATATTCAAGGCAGGTTGTGGAAAGATATTGTCTTAGCTACTTTTCTCATTGCTGACACAAAATATCCAACAAAGTTAAACGTGGAAAGTTTTACTTAGTTCACATTTTATAGAGGTATCAGTCCATAATTGGCTGACTCAAATGCAGGGTGGCACATGGCAGAGGGGCAACAATCCATGGTGGTGGAAGACAGTAAAAGCAGTAAGAGAGAGCAAGACCTCATTCTGCCCTCTTTATTTTATCCAGACTGTTGGGATTAGGGCAGGTTCCAACCTGATCCAGCAATCACCCCCTTTAATCCTAGCACCCTTAATCCCAGCATTGAACCATGAATGAGTCACAAACTCTATATTCAGCTACCTGTGAGAAAGCACCATCTAAAAGCCTGTGAGACTTTGGACATGTAGACATAAGTCATAACAGATGTGGACTTCAAAGGCTTTAAGTGCCCCACCCCTATGACATTAGTGGCATCAGCCTTTAGAGACCACTTTTCCAACGACTTTGCTTACTTCCTGCAGCTTTTCTCAACAGATTTTCCACACTTCTGGTGTCTCTCACAGTCTGGGTGGGTCTCCACTCTACTTTAGGTTTCTCTGTCCCAGTTTTATGGACTGATCTCTCAGGGGGACATTGCCTGGTCTCCTATATCTTTTTCTATAATTCCTGTGGAGGCACCTGTAACAACACAAGGCTTATATCCTGCAGGCATAATAACCAGCAGCATGTGGATGACACCTACATCTGCCTTCAGCTACAGCAGAAGCTAGACTTCTGTGGACCATGCTGGCGGCAGCCTCACAGTGCCCGGATATCTGAATACTGTGAAATGAATCCTGAGGAAACAATAGCATAAGCACCCATTCATCAATCTGGGAAGCAGATACTTCCTTTTCAAACATCATTGTAGTAGGTTTTGCATCCGTATTGTTTCAGAGGCTCACCAATTAGTGGAGAAAGTCACTGAGAGTAGTCAGATCCTTTGAAAGAAATCCATGGATATTTCAAACAACATCCTAATTTTAGAGCAATTACTGGCCTCTGTGTTTTTCTTAAATTTCACTTATTATAGAAAAAAGTGTTGGAAAACAGGAAAAGACATTCTGAAGGGATAGATAATAACAAACTTCAGAAACTGGTCACAGAAAATTTCACATTCTGAGATTAAAACTGCACATTTCATCTCTTAATTGAGAACTTGTGATCCATGAATGACATTAACACACCACACACAATATTTCTGGAAATGAGCTATAATGTTTTCTGTGTGCTCTGTCTACAGTCACTCATTTTCTATTTTGCATAAAAAGAAACAGAAATAATAGTAGATTTATAAGATTTTTTTATTATTTATTTGTTTTATTTTGTTTTTTGAGACAAGATCTGATTATTTATTTCAGACTAATCTTGAATTCACTATGTACCCAAGGCTGGTCTCAAACAGTGTCTTCTTGCCTCAGCCTTCCAAATTCTGGGATTAAAGACTTGTGCCACTCTGCTTGCCTAACATTTTTTAAAGTGTACATTATAACCTTCTATTTTAGATGTTACAAAACAAATTGATGTTTTCAAAGTCCAAAATAATGTGCTTTTCTTTTTGAAATAGAAAAAAACTGTCAATCTACTTAAATCAATAAGTACGTTTAATCCACATATTAAATCTCAATTTCTTTGGACCTAGAGACTGTTTATTCCTTTAGGAATTTGATGGAGTTTTAATCATCTGAACATCTCTGAAAACCTAGATTTCAGTTGCATCTCTGTGGGAAACTACTTAGGAATTGTTAGAAACTGCCTTAAGAGTTTCTTCACACTGCTAGTTTATTCTTTCCTGCTGTTTACAGACACCTGATTTAAAAAAAATTAACTATGAAAACCCTGCGGGACTTCTCATTTCCCAATAAATCTCCAAAGAGCAATAAAACATAGAGTAGTAGATACAAAATCCGTTACTAGGCATACTAAATGAATCCTGTAGAGGAACATGTTGCTACATCTTTCACTGAGCAACTTCAGACAAGCTAAAGCATCTAAAATAAGTCCATGCAAAATTTTACTAGGAAAATCCTTTTTAAAAATACGCATGAATTTCATTTATCTGTTACTGAGCAACAAAGCACTAAAAGACTTAATGGCTTAAAACAATGATGATGTCTTACTCCTCAGGATGCCGTGGTTCGTGAGCCTCAGGAGAAGTGTTCATCTCCACAGGAAGCAGCTGGGTCCCTAACACAGCTTCATTCAGAGGTGAGCTCAGTGAGGACGGGAACATCTGAAATTACTTTTCCTCCACCAGGGTGTCTCCGTATAACCAGTCACATTTAGAAATTGAATCTGAACATTTTTTATAGTATGATAAAGGGCTTCCATAGAAAGCCTCCCAATATGGTAAGCCTCAGTGTGTGTTTATATACAATGCTGCTTTCAACACTGTTGCTTATGTCTCATTAGGCAAACACCTCTCTAGGTCAAGCCCAGGGTCAGTGTGATAGGAAACTGCAGGAAGTAGGCAATGCAGGAGAAAGCATCATGCTTTGTGGATCACATGCATATGTTTATGTGCTTATATTGACTAACATTTATGTGTTTTAAATTTCACAAATATATGTTGTGATTTACATGTACTCATCACTTACCCATTTTCTGAAATGTTCACCAGTAAAAGTGATATTATAGTTTTTCTTTTTATTTCTTGGTTCAGTTTGCTAGCTAAAGTTCTAATTTTTCTTTTGATTCAAAGTCTTTCAGATCTGTTCTTTATTAATTTTGTTCAGTGAGAAAAAATATCCACTCTATATCACTATTTTCTAACTTCCTAAATGACCAGCTTTGAAAATGAAATATAATTAAGGGCAGGGAGGTAATTGCCAGCACTGCGTTCTGCAAAAAGGTCTGCATCTAGGGTTAACAACTTTCATGGTATTGTGCAAATGTTGTCATAACAATATAAAACAGTGCCCCAAAATGAGTAATTTGTAGGTTTAGAGTAATAACTTTTACATAAATGGGAATAAATTATCTTATGTTAGTAAATTCAATAAATCGAAATATTTAGCTAAAACAGGAAAGTGTTATCACTGTTATTTTACAGAAATGACAGAATTGATTTAATAATAGAAATTCCCTTATTGATAAACAGCATCTAAATAAACAAAGAGGCAATTTTAATAATGTGTCATGATTCATCATTTTATGAATAGAATAATCATATTCACATTTCACTTTGGCTTGTTTACTCAAGAAGATGATATAGTTTGTTTGCTATTTAAAAACCATTGGTAGTTTCATTATGTTACAAAATGAAATGCATTACCCAATACTTTAGATATATTTATAATAAATAATTCATAACTAGAAATTGAAATTTCTATTTAACTGCTAGTTCTACAGTTTTAACTGCTTAATTTTAGTATTGTATTTGAATATGTTAATCTTTACTCTTTAAGTACTTATTATATGTTAAGTTAAATATTGTAAACTATAATATATAGTTTTAAAATAAATATTTAAAGTGAATGTATAAGAAAGCAAAACATGAGAAAACACTGGTGAAAAAGTAAGAGCATAACAGTTGATTTAGAATTTTGATGTTTTAGGCAAAATGAAAGAAGCCCCGGTAAAAGCGACATCAAATAAAAATGTATCAGATCAGTTAGTTTCAGCAGAATGAAGTGTTTATGGAGTAAGATATAAATTTAGTTTCTACTTTGGGTCAGTTATAGGAGAATTAAAAAAAAAATCCTCAGGAAAAAGCAATAATAGCAATTAATTAAATGAAATAAATTTTAAAACATTTAAACTTTGCCTTATAATTGAACTATTATACATATACTATGTGCACTTTTTAAAATCTTTCTATCCTTTAGGGCACATTAAGGCCTCCCAAAAACAGTACAAGTAAAGTAATATCTAAAATTTATTTATCTTCTAATTTTCTAGGTCAAAAATGAAGATGCTAATGAATTTTAATAATTTTGTATTTTTTCTATGCTCTAAATTTGCAGACCATGGAAAAAGTAAATGTGTCAGATATTGCAAATATTAGCAGTTTTTTAAAATCTAAGTATGGTCATCAAGAAGAAATTAAATGCTTATTATGCCAACAATAACATTTCAATCTAAAAATATAAATGTAAATGCATGAAGAATGATGCTTCAGAATAGTCTAAAATTAAACTGAGAAAAATATAATTATGTTAATGTTAAATGTGCAATATTCATGATGCTAATTTTTAAGAATGATATGAGATGCCCTATTAAATATAATCAGTATTTCCGTGGAAAATGAAATATTGATTCAAGTAATAATAAAATAGTCATAAGATTTCATTTAGTAAAAACAAGATATGAAATTATTTTATAGCTATTAAAATGAGTTCTTAAATAATCTACTTAAAATTTAATTTTTCTATTATTTCACATTTAACAAGTTGATTTTATAATTTAAACATAACAACTTTATGTGCTTTCTAATTACTGGCATGTAGAAATAAAGTAATTTTATCTAAATAATCCTTTCTTGGGAAAGAGTATCCTTTACTAATTTTCATGAAGGTGAGTTTATATGAGTTAGTGATAGTCATAATAATAACTATGAAAAATTTTCTCGTTATGATGGTATTATAACCTGATAAATTCAGTATAAACTGAAAATAATCTTATGTAGAAAATGTACTTAAAATGCAGCAGCTTACCATATCCTAACTTAAATATGTTCAGAACACTTACATTAGCCGACAGTTGGGTAAAATCATCTAACTCACAGCTTATTTTATATTAAAGTGTTGAGTGTCTCATGTACAAATACAGAAGGTAATATTTTTGGACATGACAGATTGTGAAAACATAACACACTTGTCCAACAAACACTGACAATTCGGGACACTGTAAAGTATCTGTTCCTTCCTCTCATTATTGCTTGGCTGACTGCAAGCTGTGGCTTGTTCCACTGTCTAGAATCGTGAGAGTACTGCATTGGATGCCACCAGACCAGGAAAACATTGAAATTTAAAATTTGAAATGTAGTTTCTATAAATTGTATTTCAGTTTTGTATCATGGCAAAGTAGAAAAACATTAGTTAAACCATTTTAAATTGAGGACTTTTTCTACTTATATAAACTCAGTACTGTACCTTTGTAATCCAAAAGGTGCAAGTACTGGTGAAATAGCACAATTATGTGAATCTCTGCTAACTACACCTGTCACATATCAACCTTTTTTTAAAAGTGCCCATCATTCTTTGCTTTTGTTTTTGTGTTTTGTTTCAAGGCAGGAACTTGCTAGTAGTTCAGGCTGCCTTTGAACTCACTATGTAGCTCAGGCTGGCCTTGAATTCACGGCAATCCTCATGCCTCAGCCTCTGTTGACAAGCTTTTTTACAGTTTTTAACTGGTCAGCCCTAATCTCCTGCCTTAGAATGACATAATTTTCCTTGCAAAGTGTCAATCTCATACAAGTATTTATGTGATCTTTAAGCAATGTATGATAGCTTTATAACACATTGAAGAAAAGTCTGCCTTAACCTTTAATGGAAGTCCAGTGATGAGAAACTTAAAGAAACCTGATTTATAGTCCATATTTTCTCATAAATAATATGCCACATTTCAAGATGTTGCTCTTTTCCAAATGTTCATATTAAGCATATTCAAAGGCAACAAATTCAATGAGCTAAATTATGGCCTATGTGGTTTGTCTGCAATCTTCAATCAAAGCACAAAGAATTGAGGTTTAAAGCTGGTTTCTGCTGTTTTTAGGAACTTGTGGTGTTAATAAGTAGCTTCCTTGTGACCAAAGTGGTCCTGGGCAGAATTAAATGATGGAGGAAAAGGCCTTCTAGGTACATAAATGGCAGATTTTTCACAAGTGTTACATACAACAGGAAAAATCTTGCCCCCAGTAAGTGTCTAACAAAGTACTGCCCTTTCTATAAATGAAAGTGTGCCAATGTAACTAAACTGTTCCTGGATCACAAGCTGACTATATGAGGAAATAGTGCCATATTGGGCCAGTTTTGGTTTTTATTGTTGTCAGATTGAGTTCTCCGCATCGGTTGTAACCAGGTCAGCCTTGCTGAGAGGAAGTCCGTATTGCTGAGCCCATGCATAACCTCCATTCCTGAAACAATGGCCACTTTGTTCATCGGTTAATTAAGCAATGAAAGTGATGGCTGAAAAAAGAGGTTGATAACTATTCACACAATGGAACAACACAGCCACTTGAATATTAATTCTTTTGCTGAGGATACCTTTTGTTGAGCTTTGGGACACAAATATTTCATAGTTTTTCCCATATGGAAAGGTTTGTTCACATACTTCTTCCCCAAATGTCTTTGTCATCTATTTTCAAATTGCATTTGTTTCAACATCTGACCACCCGGAGCACTAGACACAGCACGTGATTTGATTGACAGTCACATATTGGCCATTTTTCTTATTCCAAGCAAAATGCATGATAGATATACTGCTCAAAGAACCACTTGCTATGAAAATTTTCTCTCACCACTGCCCTTGAGGGATGTGATGTAAAGGAGCTATAGTGCTACAGCTCTCCACTTTTGTTTCATGCTTGCATAACAGGGAAAATCTAATTTTCCCTTTCTATCAACCGACCATATGGTATACCCCACAGGACCACTGGAGCATGTTGGAAGACATAAAGCGGTATAGGAGCAGTATAGGAATCATGGCCTTCTGGTCCATTTCATATAACTTACTTGTGCCTTCAGGAAATGCTCAGGTTACATAATGTATATAGGACTTCCACTTGATGATGGAGTATAAATGTGAATGTTAGACTTTTTGGCTTAGAAGTTAGGTAATAGCCAGTTCATAATGGGCAGCACAAGTTATATGGTAACATCGTGGCCCGTTGGTAATTGTTTACTTTCCATTAAATTCCAATAGCAAGCTAGGAACTATTTGGTAAAGGGAGAGTAGTCATCTACAGACTATGGTAGAGCCTTACTTCAAAATTACAAAGGCTACTATGGTGATTCATGTATAGGGGGGTCTGTCACTGGTACTTCAAATACCGCTGAATCTACTGAATTATATGACCAATGTGGTAGATCAGCCTGAACAATAACTCAACCTATTTCAGAGCCTTGTCTTCTTATGGGCCCCATTGTAAATTAGCAGCTCTATGAGTCACTCATTATTGCAGGATGGAATAACATTTCCTAGTGAGGAATCTGCTGCTACTAAAACTCAAAGAGACCAATGGGACATTGTGCTTCTTTCTTGGTTGCAGAAGGTTCAAGGTGCAACAACTTCTTGTTTACCTTATAAGAAACACCTTGTTATACCCCATACCCTTAGACACACAGAAATTTCACTGAAGCAGTTGAATTTTAGTTAAATTTATTTTGCATAATGTAACATGTGAATGCTTTATCAACAAGGCCAGAGTAGTTGTAATCTCTTGTTAACTTGGTCTGATTATGTCATCAATGTAACAGGCAGATGTGGTATCTAGTGGAAGAGAAAGATGAACAAAATAAGAGAGAAATATGTTGGAGAACAGACTTGGAGAACTGATATCCGCACGAGGTAGTAAAGTGAAATTATATTGCTGGACTTATCAGAGGGATGAAAGTTGTTTCTGGTGGTCCTTATAGGTAGGCATGAAAAAAACACGTGCCAAATCAATATCTGTTGTTTATCTGCTCAAGCAAGACAACCACATCTGGTACAACAGCCACAATAGGAGTAATCAGTCTATGAAGCTTATTATAATCTGCAGTCTTTCTCCAAGTTCCATCCATCTTCTGTACAGGCAAAATGGGAGAATTAAATTAAAACCACCATCCCCTCATCTTTTAAGTTCTTAGTGGTAGCACTAATCTCCACAATTCTCTAGAGTTGAAATATTAATTTGATTTACAATTTTTTTAGAGGCAGTTCTAAAGATGTCCTTTTTTTACCTCTACAGTCCTCCTTTAACAAGTAAAAGCCAATGTAAGGATTCTGTTAAGGACTAAGTGTACCTATTCCAGTTATGTGTTCTGGAACTGAAGAACTGTCCACAGCGTGGATTATGAAACCCATTTTAAGGCAGATTTTGGTAAAACTCCATTGATAACCTGATTTCTACAGGTACCTAAACTCACTTGAGAGCCACCGTGATTTTCTTGGATGTCCTGGAATCCAGGCCAGTTTGAATCACTTTCCAATAGTCCCAAATCAGTGTGATTGTTTCTAGTAAAAGGCCTGTGATAAGAGGCCATAAATTTCTTTTGGGGAGAATGGGAGAAAGATTAACACATGCCTTTCTATTAATGCACCACGTGTTTTCCTCAAGGGGACCTGATCTCTCCTACATTCAAGGGTTCTGAGCTAATTCATGTCTGGAAATTTGTTAAGGGAGCATGAATCTCTTTTTTAAAATTTGAGGAAGATTTTTGTTCTTTTGCCATGAAATGTTTTGCTAATATAGATCCAACAAAGATTTACCAGGCCTCCTTTCTATTTCACTTCTGAGAACAGCAAGATGAATTAGCAAGCACCATACGGTCTACGTATGTCAGACCACTGTGATCATTGCTTTGTCTCTGCAGTCAATTAGGGTAAGTACACTCATTTTGTCTGTGGTGATTGAAGGTTGCCATTTGTCTCCTGCCTCTGGGATCCAATGATACCCAGCACATGGAAATCCACTGGAGCATTCTCATCTTCTCAAACCTTTGAATAGTCTCCTCAATAGTAAACTGAGGAAACTGAATATCCTTAGATCATTCATGTGTATGTCCTTTATTCCATATTCCTGTCAACCAATCAACAATACTATTAATACCTTTGTAACTACAAGCTGCAGCATTAAAACCAGAATTTCTTAATTGATTCATATCAAGAAATTCAGCCCTTAGTTTTATGTTCCTTTCAACATCATCCCATATATTATAATCCATTTCCATATTTACTGCCTGGACCTCTGTTTATAAAATTTAAAAAGCTGAATTTCTTGGGACTTTATTTCATCATAGATCATGCTGTGTAGCTTACCTCTAGGATTCTCCTGAGATTTAAATTTAGTAATAGATCTGTAGGAAAAGTGAGTCTTGCTTGGTAAATGCATCAGGTAATGTCATTACTGCTTCCACAGTCAATTTAGGATTCGTTTCCTCACATAGTGGCTGAGAGGCCTTTTAATACCCATAGAACATGGCTGTAGAGATGCCTGTCAACTGAGGGTGGAGAAATTGCTTCCTCTTGCAAAATAAACTCATCAGAAATTAAGAGTTAAATGTTCCCAGCCTAAAGAAGGTTTTCTCAATCATGATTCATAAGATCTTATCTTTTCTGATCCTCTCTTTTTAATTGCAGATATTTTTCAAGAGTGAAAATTAAACTTGCATTGTAATTCAGTCAGTTGTATAAGGAAAGCTTGTTTGTTTATGGTTTTTGGCAATTTCAGTCCTGCAACTATAAGAGACAAGATCCTTATTCAGGACAACATACGAAGACTTAAGATTTTTTACATATGTCTGAAAGGGGAAAATTGAATTTTTGATCTCATTCTTTTTTTGGTATTACTTTGTTAAAAGCTGTACTGAGTTGTAGTCCATAGAGAAAATGAGAAATAAGAGACACTTTATTTTAATAAATAAGAAAAACATCTAAAGTAGGGAGACAGAAACATGAATGGCTACTATCAGATAAAACTCATGCTCCTTATTTCTGAAAGAATATAGAAGACACTTATTTTATCCAGGTGTATCAATCAGTAAAGTAAGCATTTGAATAGCTCAGAAATATTGTAAGAGGTATTTTTCATAGAAAAATAGGAACAGGGCTGGGGATTTAGCTCAGCAGCATAAGCACCTACCTTTCCAGTGTGCGGTAGTGAGTTCAGTCCCTGGTACCGATTTAAAAAAAAATAGGAAGAAAACAATTTTAAGGCAAGTTTAGTATGATTGTATTTGCAAAAAAAAAAAACAAAAAAAGAATATCAGAATAGATTCACCAACAGGGCTATTGGTAGAGGCTAAATGTTTATGAAATTATAAGAATGAAAATAGATAAGCAGATTCTCCAAAAACTTTTTAAAATTTAAAAAATAAATTCTTTAGGCAGAGAGAAAGCAGAATTGAATTTCAGGAAACCACACCAATGCCATTCAGTAAGTCCATTCAATTCATACAAATAGATAATCTTCAAAGAAATAGGTTTTTCCCCTTGAGGAAACTTTCACAAACAATACAAGTGTATAATGTAAGTGTCTTTCTAGTCCACCATAAATATTTCTTCTTGATAAAAGCAACTCAGCATTAGTAGAAGGAAAGATTAAAATAATCTACAAGTTATTATGCTCTGGATCTACATTTATATATTTTTTTCTGGGGAAATGTTACATCATTTTTGCTGAGCAGAAAGAGTTGGCAGAAAAGAAATGGAGGTATTTATTTTACTCAAATTTATTTCATGGCAGATTGGAGGGAACAGATCTTCCCTCATTTCTGAAATGTAGTAACATAGTAATTGCATTGATAACTTGATCCATAAGTTAGAACTATATTTATACAAGAAAACTTCATGGACTGGCTTTCCCTGTCAAAAAGTGAATGAAACAAAAGAAAACCACATTTCTGAAGGTCTACTGTAATTATAAAGTCAACTGCAACCATCAAAGTCTTGAATGATTCAGGATTAGTTAGTCTTATCAAATCACAATTAACCTGTCAGTTTTGCAATTACTAAAGATGGATGAATTTAGCACCATGACAATGAGTTATTGAAACCTTAATCAGGTGGTGACTCTCATTGCATCTGCTACTCTAGGTTTGATTCTTTTTGAGAAAGCATATCAGCAGAGCCCCTGGCACTAAAAATGCAACTATTCAACTGGTAAGTGCAATTTTTATGTTAGTCAATCAAAAAGAAAGCCAATAGTGTGTTCCTTTATGAAAGAACACAGTGCTTTCACTATCTTGTTACATGGTGGATTAGCTATGTGGATCTGTGTAAAAAAAGAGTCCATGTAGACTTTAATTTTTCAACACCTGAGTCTAAAATGTTGTCTACAACAGAGATGATGCAAGAGCAACAGCAGATGCCTCAAGTCATGTTTCAGAAAAAAAAATCCAAAAAAGAGGGTAGAGAACTCTTATAATTGTAAAGGCACAAAATATTATTCCTTTATTTAGAGTAGATATAATTTAAGTCCTACTACTATTTGCTAAATTACCATTATTATCAAATAAAATAGATTTTAAACCAAATAACTTTTAAATATTTGTATTAATAATTTAAATGTATTTTCATTTCCTATATTTACAGCATCTTTTTTTTTTTACTATTTTTATTGTGTAAACATTAAATCAGGATATTATCATATCAATCACTGCATGTACTTGACATTTTTCATGCAATGAGTTTATTTAAAAATCTCCTATCTTTACCACATAGATAAGTCTCATTATTATTTTCAAATTAAAAATGAATTTAAATTAAATCTACTGTTTTAGAAATTTTCAAATATATACAGCATTACAATTAACTTATGCTGTCACTATACTGTACCATAGCTATCAAGATTTCATTCTTCCTAACTGAAACTTTGTACCCTTTGACCAATACACTTCATGCTTTCTACTAGAAACCCTGGCAATCATTGGTCTCACTACCTTTGTAATTTGGCTTTATAAATTTCTATATAAATATGAATTATGCATTGTTTTTTCTTTTTTTAAATTTTGTTTAAAGAGAAAAAAAAAACAGAATAAAGGGTAGCAACGATACAGAATTCCAAGGAAAAGAACAACAACAACAAAAACCTAAGAAATTATTACTTGACAAAGTACATACTGACTTCTTGGAAATAGTTGTTCAAATTACAAAGTTAAAACATGTAAAGTAGACATTCAAACAGTGCGACTGTTAACAGTTCTGCTCCATGATCCGACAAAAGCAGCAATATGCTCATCCATCTTACCCACTCAAATATACAGGCAATTATATCAAAAGGGTAAAATTAAACACAACAAAATAGAACAAAGTGGATCACAAGAAAGCAATGTAAGGGACATAAATTCCAAAACTAGACAACTGGAGATACTCACTCTCCATCATATTGACTCTTGTTTTCTTCCAAATAGTTGTCCATATTGTCACATACAGGGAATTCACATGAAACAACATAGTATGGAATTGATCTGAGAAGGATGAGAAGGGCATTTCAGGTCTTCAAGACCAGACATTAGGGAAGCCAAGAACGGCTTTCATAGTGTCTTTCATTCTCCTCAAAACAGCTGTCCATACCTTCATGTGTGTTGAACTTAAACAAAACAAAGAAAGCTAAAATCACTTTGAACAAAGAGTGATAGTTTTGCTGGATTTCACATCATGACATAATAGAATCAGCACTGGGTATTGTAGTGTCTCTTTTTCTTCAAAGTAGTTGTTCATTTCAACATGCATTATATAGTTGGTTCTCATAAACTGTTTATAAGCTCTACACATGCATGAGTATCTACATGTATATCTATCATTTCTGTACTAGAGGGAAAAACAAAACAAAGCAAGATAAAACAAAATAATTCCTAGAAAAGCATGAAGCAAAAAAGTTACATAAAACCACAATACAATGTGATCTACAATAGTTACCATGATGTCTCAGCAGTGTATAACAACATTAATAAAAATGAAGCATTGGAGACATTATAAGACTTCAAAAGCAAGTAATAATCAAACCAGAGTGGGTATCTTAGTGAATCTTGTCATCTTCAGTGTAGTTGCCTTATACTCTTAGACTTGATACTATCAATCATAACAGATTTAAATAAAAGCAGTCAATACAAAGTAGCAATCTAACAAACCAGATTCAAATAATATCAGTCATATTAAGACAGTATAAGTTATAAAGGGCTTCAGATTAAGTTGATAGGAAATTAGGGATGATTACCATAATATGTCCTCTTATTTTTGGGATAGCTGACCTTGTCCTCAAGTCTAGCATAAGTAGACAAACTGTAACAGCACATAATCCATCCAAGCACAGTGATGAGAATAATGTAAATTTTAAATCTTGTTACCCAATTAACAATATCCTCTGCCTCCCTTTTTTAGACCATTCCTCCCCTTTCACTCCCATAGGGTGCACTGCTTGTTTTGGGTCCCACTGCCTCCCTATATTGAGCATCTCAGTGGACCCTATATCCTGATCTACTCTGCCTGCATTTCTCTCTGTTAATATTTCAAGGCCATCTATACTAGAGATTACAGCCAATCTTCTCTGCCTTATTTCTGCTATTCTGTTTTTCTGCCATTGGTTGTCTATTTTTCTTTTCCACTCCACTATCTGCCCTGTTCACTGAGGCCTCTCTGCCACTGTTCCTGAAATGCTCGTATTCTTGTTCTCTCTCTCTCTAAAATGTCCTACAGTATTTTTTGTAGGGTTGGATTGGTGGTCACAAATTCTCCCAGTTCCTCTTTGTCATGGAAGCATCTTGTTTCTCCATTAATTTCTAGAGAGAGTTTTGCAGTATACATCAATCTGGGCTGGAGGTTGTTCTCCTTCAGGGCTTGAATTACTTCACCCCAAGCTCTTCTTCACCTGATGGTTTGTGTTGAAAAGTCTGCCGTGATTTTGATGGGTTTTCCTTTATAGGTGATCTGTTTCTTTTCTCTGATTGCTTTTAATATTCTGTTCTTATATTGAATTTCTGGGATCTTGATTATTATGTGTCTGGGTGTAGCGCTGTTTTGGTTGTAGGTGGCTGGAGTTCTGGATGCTTCATACATCTGCATATCATTTCTTTTTTCTATGCTTGGGAAATCTTCCTTAATAATTTCTGTGACTAGCCTTTGTAATTCCTCTGTTTTGATTCCTGCTTCTTCAGTCACATACTTTATTCTTAAGTTATAGATCCTCTTGTCGTCTTCTAGTCTTTGTATAGTTACTGCCTGCTCCCTTGTTATTTTAAGAGATCTTCCCTTTCATGATCCCACATTGCAAGCCTGTGTTCAATTTTTGGTAGTCTATCTTTGGTTTTGTTCAAGCAGTTTTGCCAGTTTTCTATGGAGTCTTTAGTTTCCTGATAATCTCTTTGAATCTGCTTCATGAATTCTAGGGTTTTTTTGTATTCTTCATGCAATGTTTCTCTCCTTTTGTGTTCCTCCATTCTTCTGTCTGTGTCTTCTTGGGAGACGCCTAGCCTTTCTTTTACTAATCTACTTATCTCTTGTTTATCTTGAATTAATATTTCAGTTTTGATCTCATTTACGAGGTCCTGAAGATATCTCTTTATGTCCACTTATGCTGTGTTTGATGTTTCATGTTTGCTGCCCTCAATCTCTTTTATATTTTCCTCTCCTGGATCAATATTCTCAGCGTTGGGGGCTGGGGTTTTTTTCTTATTTCTCCGTCTCATCATGTTTTTGGTTTCTTCCATACAAGTGTACAGTGTAATTCCCAGCCCCTTTTCTTGTTGGTTAAGGCTCCTCTAGAGCATGCAGGCTAGGAATTTTTGCCCTCTTCAGTTGGCTATCAGAGATTAAAGTTCAAGTAAGGGCAGTATGCACTGGTTCCCCCCTCCAGGCAAGTCAATCTTTGCGGGCCTTCACTGTGTCAGTGTGTGCTGAGCTCAGGGAATTAATTTGTAGCAACTCACTGGGTCCCAGCCAGGAGCACAGTCCAGTCCAAGCAGACTCCACCAATCCGATCGGTGAGGGGCAACCAACTGAAGCCACTTCCTTATGGAGTTAGGGCTGTCCTGCCCAAATCCAACATGTTGTCCAGTCAGTTGTCCCTTTCCCATGGGAGGGTCTTATTCTCATCACTCACCACGTATTGATGCTGGTCCCTGAGAACTGCTGGGCTCCCCAACCTCCGACTTCAGAGTGGCTGCGGTGCAGATTCATGGTGCCTCTGGGTGGGTCCTGTGCAGGGCCGGGTCCGGGAGAGTCACACACAGGGCTGTTCAGCTCTGCACTCTGGCCACTCAAGCCAGTCGCATTGGCACAGTTCGGTGGGTTTCAGGCAGGAATTCAGGCGGCTCGAGGAGGGCACTGTGCTTGCTGATCTTAGCTTCTCTAATGGTAGCCCCAGCACCTCATATTTGTGTGGCTTTTTTCACTTTAGTTTCTTCTTGGGTTTGCGGGTCCATCTTCTCTGTTTGGGTCTCTCTAGGGTGTTCTATTCTGGCATTTAAGCTGTCTCTCTCAGAGAGGTTCTCTCTCCTGCTACTACCAGTCTGCCATCTTTGGACATTGTTTTTTCTGTGCCAAACTTATTTGACTTACTATATTCTCCTCTGGTGTCCTCCAATTGCAACAATATAGTTGTAAATGATGAGGTTTCTCATTTTCATAGATAGAACAGAAGGACGTTATTGTGTTTATACTCCACTCCTCAATGGACACTTTAATTTGATTCAATTCCCTATTGGAAAAATGCTATGTGAACACTGGAGTACATCTCTACCTCTTTGATGTATCTATTTCATTTCATTAATCATTCTAGCAAAGTATCCATGTAAAACAGTTAATTTTGTATAAACTCACAATTGTTCAATTCCCAAAATTTAAGAATAAATTTGAGGACAAAGTGAGGAATTTAAGACAGCATTCACTGATGGTTTTTAGTGGCATATACCTGTAATCTCAGAACTCAGGAGGCTGAGGTAGGGAGTCACACACCCCGATGAGCCAACCACTGTAGCTTGGAAGTGGAAAAAGCTGTGCCTCCAGGGTTTCACAGACGTCAGGAGGAACATTACCAAGCAGCTTCCCTGTACCTCTCTGTCACTCCCAGGAACCTCGGATTGGAAGAACTCAGCTGTTCAACCCAATCCCCTGCACTGTGGAATGGGCAGCTGACGCAGGATACGACATGGATTTAGTAACTGGCTGATTCATAGGCACACAGGAAAATGTCAAGATGAAGGAGCAGTGTGCAGTCTCAGACCTCCAGCTCACCCAGAACAAGTCCAGAAAACAGAGACACAAAAGAAATTCAAAGTCACTCACCTGACATTCTCAAATGATAGCAACTGGAGTAGAGACAATTTGGTGTTTATATTGTTTAATTAATTTTGCATGCCTGTATCTCACCCAGAATGAGTCCAAGAGACATAGTCATAGAGGAAAATAGAAACCACACATCTAGATTGTCTGAGATGATGACAACTGTAGTAAAGAAACAACTTAGTGTTTGTGCTGTTTGATTAACTTTGCATACCTGTGTGTGATGCTCTGAGTATCTACTTAGAGGATAACAATGTGCATTATAGCAGCTATGTTCGATTTCCCAATCTCTTGTTTTTGAAATCCAATATTGCTCCCATTGTTTTTATTTTATTGGTTTGTTTGGTTTTATTCTCTTAAAAAAAGAACCAATCATTAGGCTGTTCTCACTGAGTTACTCATATCAACTAAACTCAGACACCTCAGAATTCATCTTTGATTCATGTTTATGCTAGGCTATCTTTTTTAAACAATACATTAGTTATTCATGTACTATTAATGAGTTCTTTGCTAAATAAATGCATAATAGTAAATTTTTTCTCACATTAAAATTAGAAAGCTTGAACTTCCTTGCACATCTAGAATTTTAGGTCAAATCTATTTTTGCCACAGAACATCACATATTACTGCCTACGTTACACAAAATGTTATATTTGTATTTGTCAATATAAACTTATCATAGGAAGTTGTTTGATCTATTAGCTTGTCTAATATTTTCACAAACCTCCCATATTATCTCAAAAGAAAAGTAATGTTTTTATTGGTTCATATCTGGAGAATTATTATTCATATGCAAGTTTGCTTCTATGCAAGAGAGTTTCAAATATAGAGAAATTATTGATAAAGAATAACAACACTGACAATTGGATATTCTGGAAAAACATGAAAATAGTCCCTCTTCAAGATATGTTTACATGTGAGTAAACATGGAAACAAAATAAGGTCACAAATGTGAACACTTAGATAAATCCATCTCCTTCTATATCCTTAGGATCAAATGGATGTTCTATAACTAGCTTATATCAAACAGAAATGAAATATTTTGATAAAGCATATTTATCACTTTTCTTTAGAGTCTAAACATCTAACCATGTACGTTTAATTTCACTGGTAAGTACTAGACTTTTTCATGCTTTATTAGTTGCATATAGGTAAGCAAAGGGGAATTTTCAACAATCATACTTTTCAAAGTAAATCTTTCTCAAAAGGTCTACTGATTTAGCCCCTTGTATTTTAGCACATTTGTTATACCTTTTTATACTTTCCTCAACACTCCATCACTATACAAAACACAAGATTCTATTATAAATGCATGATATTTTATACATTCATGGCTTGCTCATTGTTCTTAATTCATGGAATCTCCATCCATTTCTTTCTCAATCATTGTATCTATCAAGGCTTTTCAAAGGTTTTCTCTAATAACAGACAATCAATGACTCAGAAAGAAATGATGAATGATTATTTTGTTTTTATTGTACAATTCAATCGAAACATACATTACTCTAATACATACCTTTATTTATGCTATTTCTTTGTTTTTTTAAAAATAAGGTCTTAGAAAAGAGGCATTTTTTGATGTGGCTTTGCAATGGTAGTGCATGGAATTTAATAGATATACACTATATTCTTAGTATGACTCGAACCAAAAGTATGTTCTCTATAGGATTAAAACATTTCCAGGTAACATTTTAAAGAATGATTGAAGCAGTTCATCAAGGAATCTATTCTAATGAGAAAGAAATGACTATTGATTCAGTACATATTACAAGGCATAAAAAGTTGAAGAAAACACTATCTAACTGAAAGATAAGACCCTATCATTAAAGTGTATACAAATGTATGGAGAATAATTCAATCTAAAAGTGCTCTGACTGGGGTCCAGTTTATTGTGTGACAGCAAGAAAAATGAGCTATGAGTACATATATAAGTCTTCATGCAACAGAAAAATATGCAAATGGTTTTGAGATCAAATGTATAATAAGATTCAACACAAGGGTGCATCTTACTTTCTCTTGACTGAGACATAATACCTGACTCATGAATACATGAGTCCATGCATGCAACCACGAGGCTATAACAAGAAGCCTTCTTCTCAATTAGTCATAGAGATGTACAGATATCAACTTATCATCAGCCACTATTATTAGCTCAGCTCAGTGAAACATTGATAGAAGTCCAGATACCCTTATCTCTTAGAATGAAAACAGTAACAACAAAGCTAAAACAATTTTACAGGGATTATTGGCATGCAAAGTAACAGCAGCAAGCCTCAGGAATAAAATGCAAATAAAAATCCTTTTATCTTAAATAAGTTATTTTTAAGTTATATTCAAGAGCAGTGTTAACAAATACTTTTCAGTATGTGTGCATGCACATGTGTGTGTGTGTGTGTGTGTGTTTAACACAACAGTCAGTGGATCAGCTTGCTTGCCACCTCCTCTGACTTTTCATTTACCCAGTGGGACAGTCCTCCTGACTGACTATGATCTATTTCTTTTTTTGTTTTTTATTAGTACTGGGGATTGAACTCACAACCGTGCGCTTGCAAGGCAGGCCCTTATGCTGCTGAGCTAAATCCCCAGCCCTGATGATCTATTTCTTAATAAACATTCTTTGTTAATAGTGCTGTACCTTTTCCTACAAAGCCATACCTTTTCCAATGAAATCAATTTCAACTTTGATGGTAAATTGGTCTTCTTTTTATAACTTTTAGTAAGTTAATCATAAGTACAAGTTCCTATTCTTTTACTAATTGTTTTCATTTCATATGACAGAAGAGTTCTTATCCTGACTATATCTTGACTAATACCCACATAGAAATACTTTTTTTAACCCAAAGAAATTATTTTTAAAAAGTTCGCAACATATGAAATATGGTAAGGCCTATGATAGAAACAATAAACTATATGTTTTAGGAAAGGCCATATTTGTTATACATTAGTAAATAACTTGGCCAGTTTTCTTTGTGGAATTTTGTGGAAAATACTACTTGTAAGAAATAAAGTTAGACATTTAGCTCAGAGAGCTTAAGCAAAGTGCTAAAGAGGTTCCATGATTTTTTTTTTTTGTTTTTTAGAGTGAAATTTGAGAGGTGAGTGATACTAAAGGAATTTCTAGATAGAGAAAAATTGTGGAATATAAATATTTGGAATTTCTCAGCATATGGATTGAAAAAAAACTTACGATACATTTTGAAAGGATTTTTAGGACTACAGCTGAACAAATATTTAATAAGCATATTAGTATCAGTCTAAACCACATACCTAATATTACATCTTAATAAAGTTCAGGAAAATAAATGGGACAGTGTTGGTTGAAACTAAATAAAATAGATAAAATGGAAAAATAACGAAGTAAGGATGTGAACATGTATCACCTTTAATGGAAAGTGGGTAAAAACTTCAAAAGGTGATTCAGTGATCGTTAAGACTGCCTGTGCCAGCTTGGGTCTAATAGATAAAGCTGTTTCCTCTTTAGTTTCTGAATGTATGATCAAGTCACTGATTCCAGCAGGCCAGATGATCATCACAAAAATCTGATGGGTGGGCCTCTGCAGAGAGCTGTGAGGGCAGGATCTACCCCGCAGAACTGAGAAAGTGACCCTGCCACCCTAATGGTCCAGGAGGGTGGAATATTAAATCCAAGGGACTGTGCTCCAGATTTAAAATCTAATGCAATTTGCTATGTTGGGTTTATTATTCATGTGGTATCCATCACTTTTTTCTTTAATTTTCTCCCTTACCAATAAAAACGTTTATCCTATGTTTAACTATGCACATGAATTATCAGGTTTCATGAGTTTAAGGATAGGATAAAATAGAGTCCAAGGAAGAATCATAGTTGTTTAAGTCTCACCTGCACATATTTTCTGGATGATATTTATATTAGACTTTATATACTGCATATTAGAGTTGATAATGTACTGATTTAAGACTTTTGGGATTACCAAGATGAAAGAAATATATTTTATATGCAATAATGACATTATTTATTATTTTGGAAAAATGGCAGAATGTTGTGAATTGATTATTCACTATTCTAAAGTTCATATATGTTGAAGCCCTTGAATCCAGCATGGCTGTATTTTGACCAAGTGAGACTAGGATCCTTACAAGAAGAGACATCAGAGACATTGTGATCTCTCTCTGTGCCCACCACTCTGTCTCTCTTGCTCTTTTAGTCTCTTTCACCACACTTCACTCATACACCAAGCAAAGGCCATGTTCATTCATAGCATGAAGTAGCCATATATAAGCCAGGGACAGAGCCTTTGCTAGAAACTTAATCTTGGACTTTCAGTGAAAAAATAAATATCTTTTTTTAAATATCTGGTTTATGATATTTTTTAATAACTGTCCAACAAGATGAATATTTTTATAATATTCTTTAATATGTGATTTAGTAATAAAAATTTATAATAATTTGAGAAATCAGAATTAAGCACAAATTTTGCATAGGAGGAAACTAAAACTCCCATAAGTACCAAAACTGATTTTATAATGTAATGAAGTTTACCTCTGTTCTCTACCTAGAAGATAAATTAAGGAAATTTTTTAAAATAAAATATTTGGCAGACATGGTATGCAGTTTTCTACTGATGTGAAAATAATCTTAGGTAAGTAGTCTAAAAGGAGATAATATTTATTTTGACTTATGATTTCAGAGATTGGGATTGTAGCAAGACTAAATATCATGAGCATATAGTTGAATAATCCTCCCTATATTATGGAAGCAAAGAAATATAATAAGGTGGGGAAGGAGTCACATAATATCTCTATCAAGTGTGCCCATAGTAGACTAACTTCCTCCAACTAGGAGACTGTTCCTCCTAAGGTTTCCACCATATCAAAAGAGTGACATTAGTGGTAGACATGTATTCAGCGCATGAAGTTTAGGAGATATTCAAGTTCCAACACATAGTTTGAGAGTTTGTGATTCATAAGTTTTGAATAAAAATGACTCAAAAGAAGTAAGATGCCAATTAATTTCCCATATCTAAAAGTGCATTTCCAAGTTTGTGGTTGTTTAGTGATATGATGGTCATGAATAAATTTGAGTAATTCAAAACTAGCAAAGGAAAAATCCCACTTTTTATGGATTTGACAACATATTTAAAAACCATTAGGACTGAAAAAGCTTATTGGCAATATTGCTAATAAAAATCATCTTTGAAAACTTACTAATATATTCACTTCAGAATAGTTATAGCTTCCTAAGTTATGACTAAATTTTTTATATTATTTATTAATCATGTATGCATATCTATTCACATATGAGTACATGCCTGATACACATAGTATTTTCACATGTTGATTTGATTATAAATATTTTAGAACAATTGACTTCAAATTAAAGAAAAATAAACAGAAAATTTAAATGTTATCCAAATAGAGGTTAATGATAGAGTAAATCATGCGCTAAAGCAAAAGAACTAAATTGTATAAATTATCATTAGGAAAGAAGAGGGACAAATGGCCCTAAGATAAAAAAGTACTTTGTATAATGAGATCTAGAATAATATGTAAGTAATCATCACAGTGTATAATTTTTATGTTACGACATTAAGTGTGTAATGTTTATTTCTAGAAAAGTTTTTAATAAATGTTGCAAATGGCATCACCTTAGATTTTGGAAGTGATATTGATTGAATTTAATGTAAGACTTTAAGCTATTTTACATTCAGTCTGCTACAAAGACCATATGTATTAACTGATATTTTGTACAGCAAAGTTGGTGTCCTAGATGCTACACAAGGACAAACAAACAAACATGCAAACTCCATAGGAAAAGTTAAACCATTAATATTAAAGAAAGTTTATTGGATGTTTAGAGTCCACATCAGAATATACAGTAAAGGAAGAAGTAAGGGTCTTGTTCTAGGTAGAATTTATGTTTTGCAGAGGAATCTATGCCCTCATCATGGTCTTACTCAACATGCTATTGTTGAGTCTGGGAGAGTGTACAGCACCCCTGCACCACAGCCAATCAGGAATCATAAACTCAGCACCCATAAAGGATTAAAGGAATCGAATTTAAAAAGGAAAACAAAAACACTTTATTGGAAAGAAAGAAAAGAAGCAGGGAAGAGACAGCTGAGTTGTGAAAAGGCAATAAGCTCCAAAAAGACGGAAGACCTGTGGGACCATTTGTTACTAGCTTTTTAGGGGATCAAAAGCCCTTCCCCCTAGCTGGAATTTGGCATCATTTTATTGTTCCCTGGGCTCTGATAGATGGGTCCCAAGTTCTGACACTCTGAACCCTAGGCACCATTGTCATCTGCACATTTTAAGAAAGCTTTCTTTGGTTTCCTTATCCTATCAGAATCTTATCTTTAGAATTTCTTGGCTGTTTAGAAGAGGACTTATATACAAGATCAAGTTATCAATTGTATAAGGGAGCTAGTGCATTAGTACAGTGCTTCTAAAGTGAGGATATATTTATATAATATATACACCAAGAACTTTCTCATAAGTAGCCATCCTTTATTCCTTTGTGTTTCATTGGAGGTGGACGAGGGAAAACCACATTGGTTTTGAGCACCTGGCTTCCTTTACGCTGTGTCTACCTCAGTCTTGTCTTGTTAACTGCTTTCTCTAGTGAGAAAAGAGTTAATTACATCAGCTCTTTTTAGTCAGGATTAGCCATGAAGATCAATGACCCCCTTCCTTGTTTGTAAACGCCCTATTCTGTAAACTTAAGGAACAGGACTCATAGGCTCACCCAGTATACTCTCAAATTGCACCATTATTTTTTTGTATACAAAACCTAAAAATTGAGGTTGAATATATAAGCTTGTCTTACCATCTGCTTCTACTTTCTTCTGGGTTTATTCCCTGAAAGTCATTATTTTGGGCTCTTACATATATTATCATGAATCCAGAAAAAAATCAATTCATGCAGACAATATTAAAATTTCCATTATTTTTTTAAAGAAAGAAGATTTTAAATTACTCCAAGTTATAAAGAAAATAATTAATAAATTTTACAATGACATCTCATTTCAGGGATACTTTGTTTGCAAACAATTTGATTTGCAAATAGAAGTGTTTGACAGAATCGTATTTTAGCTTGAGAACTCCTCAACAATGTTGAACACAGCTGTGGCCAACATTCTTATGTGAAGAGGAATGTGGTTATCTCCTCCAGAATCTTGGAATGAGTTAAGTTTGTGAATCGAGGTATCACTGTAATTCGAAACATCCAAGAATGCACATTCTTTTATTTAAAAAAAGTTACATATGAACTAGTAAATCACAACGCAAAAACTTCACCTGCTTTTTCTTTGATGTAAGGATGTGAATCCTTTCAGGTGTTCCTATGAGCTACCAAATCCACATCGGGTCATCCCTAAGTAAAATTAAGGTTGTTCATTGTTTTCTTAAAGGTCTCTGGCTTCTTACTTACGTTTTCTCCCCTATCTTTGCGTAATGTTTGCCTCTAGTTCTAAGCAACCTATATGTGGTTCAGTTCATATCTTTCTCTTCTTTTGTAGAATTATTAAGTATTACTTTTTAATTAATATGTTGACCATTGTCCAACAATACTATTAATGGAGATAAATTAATATTAGACAATACAAAGGACTGATACAAGATTTTGGTCTTTGCAAAAAATATTTATGGTTACAAGCTTCATAGAGGGAAGAAAAATGAGTTTATATGGGACTCATTCATAATGTCTGGAATGAAAAGATACTTCAGGATGAGTAAGATCAGTCCCCTCAGCCATTTCAAAGAAAAGTCAACTATGTTTGCCTGAATTAAGGAAAACTGAGGAATCCCTTTGGGTATGTAAGTATTCTTATGGTAGCATGTTAGCCACACTTAATATATTTCAAAGTAAAATATATAGTTGATTCAAAAATTGATGAGAACTAACACTACAAAAGTGATAACTAAACTAAACACTCTAAGAATATCTTCATAGTTTTACTTTACATACAATGAAGGAATTCAATTTTACAATTAGTAAATATCCAGAACATAGTCTTTCTATGGACTATAATATAACCCAATAGTACAAAAACTACAAAATTTATTTAATTGAAAACCATAGAGAGGGGCAGGGGATATAGCTCAGTGGCACATGCACCTGCCTGGCAAGCATGAGGTTGTGAGTTCAATTCCTGGTACTGAAACAAAACAAAACAAAACCATACAGAAAAAAATGTGTGTCAAGTAGATAGTTTGAAATTCAAAGAAAATTTTAGGAGCCTTCAATATCCTTTAAATTACTGTGTCAAAATAAAAGATGTTAGGGTCAAGAATATAATCATGGGGCCGGGGATTTAGCTCAGCATCATAAGTGCCTGCCTGGCAAGCCCTAGTTTGTGAGTTCAATCCCTGGTACTAAAAAAAAATAAAACTAAAAAATAAAATAAAATCATAGATGATACAAATGACATGACAGTGGTATACTACCTGCAAGTTCAAGTAGTTTTTGGTGTTATAAAAATATTTTTATTAGAAAAACCTTCATTATCTAAATTTATATAATGGCTTGATTAAGGCATTGAATAAAACACAAAGAGGAAATACATATTGCATTGATAGATATGTCATTGTAATTATGAAAACAGGGTATGAACACATTTAATTAATTTTTTCTATGGTCTGTGATTAAATTGGTGGCATGTCTTAAACTTGATGAGGATTTAGAGGCAAATAAATATAGAAATTCTCGTTTTATAGATTGCCATAAATTGCTGGGCTATTTCCCTAAATACAAATAACTTCTCCAGCTTAATTTTCACTATTTTGATGAGCTAGATTCTTTCATTATACTTTAATGGAGCCTAGTTTTGTAAAAAATGCAAAGAAGTATTATTTCTCGGCCAGTTTTATCTTATGTAAAGCTACTACATTTTATTCCAGCTGATTTGCATTCTCTTGCCCATGATAGTTTATTCCACATTTACTCCCAGCAAATCTCATCTGCACAGCTCACTTGACTTTATTTAAAGGTAACAATATAACCTTACAATATTCTTAATTACTATATATTTCTATGATTTTTTATTTCAAAAAAATAATGTTAAGTGTTCCAAATGATATGTATGGCTTTCTTAACCATCACACAACCGTAGGAAACTAAGCAGCCTTTCCGACCATGCCAGGCTGCCCAACTGAGTTTTTTCTGACACCTTAATGATGCTGTTATCCCTAGTAACTTGCTGTTTTCTGAATTCATATGCAGAATATTTCATACCCTTGATCATTCACAGCAACACTGCAACAGGAAGATTACAGAACTACTGCTGTATGCTGTCTAACCAGTAATTAAGCCTCTCTTAAAGATGAATAGTGAACTTTTAATAGTTTCTCTGGAGGTTTCATGAACAACATATGTTCTTTTGAACAAGAGCTCATCTTTCATCAGCACCTAAATTCACACCAAGGCTCAGTGGCTTTTTTGCAGTTGGCCACCTGCACATTGCCTCATCCATCATCCTGGCACAGCAGCAGTAGTGGAACAGAGGCATTAACCTGTCACAGTGTGATTCACTGGCTTTCAAAGGAGATTCAGTTTGGTTACCAGATCAAAGCTATAAAGTGTGTGGGGCTTGAGAATGTGTGTGTACACAAATATGTGCCAAACAGGGTTTTAAAATTCATGTTGACAAAACAACTCACAGTATAACAAAAACTGCATGGAGCAGAAGTAGTACTTAAGGAACTTAAAACAGGGGTGACGATTTTTAAGTACTTTACAGCTTTTCCTGTATCGAGGCTCATATATTCTTTTCTTCTCATGGTTGTAGAATTTCTACACACCTAGATTTCCTGTGCTAATTTTCAAGTTTATGTGCAAACAAGGAAAATTGTCTTATACACAAATCATAATAATTTTAGAGACAACAGTAGTGTAAGGTATGTGTATGACACAGATAGCTGTCCCTGGATATGCAGTAATAGTAACTATTGTGAGTTCAGCCAAGTTACAGTGCATATTTGTTGTGCAACACAGTATGTGGATAGCGAAATACTGGTTTTGGAGAATCCAGCATTGACAAATTTTTAACTAGTATAATTTTTCAGCTCTGAAAAGTTTCACTTTCTGTGACCCAATAATTGACTCATACAGCATGTATTTTATTAGAGCCCTGATTCCACAATTCCTGAGTGTTTAAGGTTTTCTTCATGTCTGTTTCATCGTCTTTAAAATAATTATAATAATATCAGAATTTACCTCATGTAATTATTAGGAGGATTAAGTAATTTTTTTCCTTGATTGTAAGATATATGTAATTTATCATGCTCCAGATCATCAAATGACAAGCAAAAAATAACCTCAGTGACTCATTTATGTATTACTAATAGTTAATACTTTTTCACTCCTGGTCATTAAACTGATATATTTGTACTATGATCCAGTATTTTACTTTACACCGTCCTCCACAAGAACATTTTTACCTGCAGTGTCTCGGAATGTTTTCTTTTTTGGAAATGGGATATTTTAAAAAATTGCTAAAATAAAGTCATGCTCTAGTAAGTGTCCCTTAATTCAATAGGAGTGATGTCCTTACAAGAAGAGAAGTGATATTGTGTGACCCTTAGGAAGAAATGGAAACTATGTTGCCAGAAGAGAAAGAATGCCTGTGGAAAAAAAAGTAGGAAGAAAGGAAACATGGTCTGCCCCTAAAGGATTCAGGGGAAGTGTAGCTCTGCCAACAACTTGATTTTGGTCTTTTGTCTTCTAAAGCAATGAAACAATAACGTTCTGTTGTTTACCTCCTCAGTCTGTGGTACTAATTTACTAGAAAACTAGTATAGTAGAGTTTTTGTGTATTTGTTAATGATTAAAGGCCCTTAGAAAAATGTGTTAGGTAAATCAGACCTTAATTATATCTGTTTTACTTACCATTCCATTTTATAACAATGTGGTAGGAACCAGCTTACTAGTATTTCAATTATTCATTTAATTTTGCCATACTTTCTTGAAATACGTTGTTTTTTTAAAAATATCATATGATCATTAGAGACATGAAAGTAAATTAGAAGACTATGAAATTCCCAACATGTAAAAATGATTAATGTTTGGAGACATGGAAATATTTATTACCCTGATTTTATTATTACGTATAACCTACATTGTTCAAATAATCATGGTACACCCAGTAAAGGTGTACCAGTATCACATCTCCATAAAAATGTATTCACTAGAATTTTAGTTGGTGTTTTCTTTTAATTAAAAGAAAAGTATAATTATCTATAATTCAGATACTTCATTAATAAAACTATGTCTAACTTTTATACCTCATTTATTTCTGAGGTTATGTTCATCATTCATTCAACATAAAATGTATCATTTCATGTTGGCTATTTTGTCAAATTTCTCAAAAAGTATTTCATTCATTTTTATTTAATACTTTATAAATTTGTCTGTTCATTTTGATGATGTGAGCTTCACTTAAGAGTACAATAAGATTTTAAATTAAATGTAGCGATTTAGTTAAACATTTGTCTTTTATTTTTATAAATTTTTGAAGAACTCATGTGATTATATACACAAGTGATACAGGCTTTACTGTCATTTCCTATATATTTTCATGTTATTGTCATTAATAACATCACATCATGTTCATTAAATATTCATTAAATAACAGTTTGAATAATATTTGCAAAAATAGTATTTCTCTTCAGTATATTTCACTAAGTTTTCTGATTGATTTATAATGAAAATGTTTAATAAATTATAGTGAGGGTGAATTTTCCAAACATTAAAGATTTCACTGAACACATTTTTGTTCTAACAGTAACTAGTCAGGTGTATGTGAAATGAGCAAGTAATCCACATGTTGTTATCAATAATCTTTTAAAACTCAGTGATGCAAAGAAATAATCTTTCATTTGTTAAAAATAAAATTATAAATTTATGAGCACATAATTGACAGAATAAATAGTACATGACTAATTTGTATCATTTGATAACTTCAGATATATGTTTCATAGATATATATCTGTGAAACTATCACAATTGTCATGGGTATATACATATATTTTAAACTAGTTTTTTGAGGAGTCTACACAATGATTTTCACAGTGGTTGCACCAGTCTACTCTCCCACCAATGGTGAAGGAGGGTTCCTGTTTCACTGCAGCCCCTACAGCATTTATTGCTTGTTAGTTTCTTGATGACAGCCATTCTTTCTGGGATGAGATGGAATCTCAATGTTGTTTTAATTTGCACTTTTCGAATGACTAGTGATGTTGAATATTTCTTCATGTATTTGTCTTTTTTTTTCTTCATCTTAGAAGTGTGTATTCATTTCAGATGCCTATTTTTCAATTGGGTCTCTGAATTTTGAGGTTCTGATTTTTTCAATTCTTTATATGTTCCAGATAGAAGTCTTTTGTCTGAGGGACAGTTGGATAATTTTTTCCCAATTTGTGAGTTGTCTTTTCACTTTCTTTATTTTAAATTTTTTTCTTTGTTGTGCAAAGGTTTTTTTATAGTGAGATAAGATTCCAGTTGTTGATTCTGTGAAGTATTTCCTACATAGTTTTGAGTTTTGTTCATGAAGTGTCAAGCTACAAATATATCTTCAAGATTTCTACTTGGCTTCTCTTCCAGTAGATATAGTGTTTCTATTTTAATATTTAGAACTTTGGTCTATTTTGACTTTAGTGATAGTGCTAGGCATGGATCTAGTATTAATCTTTTTTTCAGTGAACATGTTTGACAGGTATGTCAAAGGTAAGGTGACTGAGTATGTTTGCAGTTGAGTCTGCATCTTCTAATCCGTTCTGCTGGTTTTTTTCAGTAGTATGCTGATTTTATCACAATAGATTCATAGTATAATTTCATGTCATGAATTGTGATGCCTCTTGCCTTGAATTTATTGCCCAGGATTGCTGTTATGGATTAAAAATGGTGATCAATTTAACACCAGCTGAAATAAATCAGCATGGTGCTTAGTATAGTGGCCTACCTGAGGAAAGTTGCCAGCATAAATACTGATACAGAGAAGAAGAGGTGGGCATTGTAGGTTCTCTTAAATGTTGCTGTTTTGAGCTATTGGTTCTCCTGGAGGAGCTTGTCATGACTAGCTTCCCCAGTGTGAGTTCGACCATTGTCATTGGAAGAGCTTGGGTCCTTGGTGAGAGTGGCTGTGGTTCATTTGGGGGAGCTCTGGTCCTTATATCAAGCATCACTTCCTGGCTCTAGAGGGGAAGGTGTGTGCTGTTTAATCTCCAGGAGAAACTTGTCATGCTGGCTTTCTGGCATGTACTTGACTGTTCTTATCATCAGTGGAGCTCGGGACCTCTGTGTCACTGAGGATGGCTGTGGTGCTTTTCAAGACAGCCCTGGTTCTTGTTTTGAGCATGACTTTTTGGCTCCAGTGCAGAACCCTTAACTTACCAGCACAGCTCCTTCAACCTGCTGGCATAGACTTTCTGGCTTCCACCACTGACCTTTGGGCCTTCCCAGTGCAGATCCATATACAGACTGGTGTGAGTCCTTCTTGTGGGCTCTAGACCTCTGCATCTGGACTCAAGAAGAACATTGATGTGGTATCCAAGCTCTTGGCTGAATATTTTTGTGTCTTTAGTGTTGTGGATAGATTTCCTGCACTTTCTTGTGTTTAACTCTGAGTGATCATCATAAATTAATATATATTCTGAGTCCTGATACTAATTGTTCTCCTTACAACCCCTAACTACAACAACTGCCTTTCCTATTTTTGGTCTCTTCTGTTTCCAAATGAATTTTAAGAATGTTTCCTCTAGTTCTATGAGATATGCTAATGATATTTTATTTTTATGACAATAAATATATAACAATTTAGGAATATGGCCATTTTACAACATTGGTTCTTCCTGTCCATTAGCAAATGGTATCTTTGCATTTTCTGATATCCTTTCAATCTTCTATTTCATATTGCTATAACTTTCAATATAAAAATCATTTCCATGCTTTGTTAAATTGATTCCTAAGTGTTTCATTTTTGGGTAGGCTATTGTGAAAAGTGTGGTTTCTCTAATTTCCCTCTCAGTGAGTTTGTCGTTTCTGTTTAAGAATGCTATTGATTTTTTGAGTCTTGACTTTATATTAGCTACACTACTGAATTTAGTTATTAAATCTAGAAGACATTTAGTGGAGTTTTGGGGTTTTCTATATAGAGTAACATATCATCTGTGAATAATGATAATTTAACTTCTTCCTTTCCTGTCTTTCTTCCTTTTAGTTCTCTCTTCATTCTAACTGCTCTGTCTAGTGTTTCCAGAACTTTATTGAATAGGACTGGTGACAGTGGACATCCTTGTCTTGTTCCAGATTTTAGAGTGAAAGCTTTGGATTTTTGTCTATTTAGAATGATAGTGGCTGTTGGTTTGTCATAAATGAAGACCATCTATTTCCCTTTCTGCTGAATTATTACTGTGAATGAGTGTTGGATTTTGTCAAACCTTTCTCTGCATCTATTGAGAAGATCACGTGATTTTTGTCTTTGGGTCTACTGATAATAGTGTGTTACATTTACTGATTTCCATATGTTGAGACATTCCTGCATTACTGGGATAAATTCCACTCGGTCATGGTGTATAATCCTTTTGAAGATTTGTTACATTTTGTTTGCTAGTATCTTTCTGAGAATTTTTGCATCTATGTTCAATATAGAGATTGGCCCGTAGTCTCTTTTTTTGGCTGGGTCTTTCTCTGGTTTGGTATCAAGGTAATACTTCGCTCTAGAAATGAGTTTGGGAGTATTGCTTCCCTTTCAATTCATTAAAGGATTTGAGGGGTATTAGTATTAAATCTTCCCTAAATCTTGTAAAATTCAGTCATAATTTCATCTGCTCCAAGACTTTTCTTTGTTGTTAAGTTTTTAATTACATTTTCAATTTAATTGACTGATGTTTGGTTATTTGGCATTTTTATATCTTCTTGATTCAGCTTTGGTAATTCATATTTATCTAGGAATCTTTCCATTTCTGTTGTGTTTTCCAACCTATGAGAGTAAAGATTTTTCGAAGTGTGTGCTGACAATCTGAATTTCCACAGGGTATGTAGTGATTTCATCCTTTTCATTCCTCATTGCATGAATTTATGTATTTTCTTTACTTTTTAAATAAGATTAGCTAAGGATTTACCCATTTTATTTATTATTTCAAAGAACCAAGTGTTTGAGTAACTAATTCTTTGTGTTATTTTCTTAGCCTCAATTGCATTAATTTCTGTTCTATGTTCATATCACTTAGTGGCCTCCAACTCCTCACCCTGTTTCTCTTGGCTGCATCTCTCTCGCATTTTCCCTCTTGTTTTCTGACAGAGATGGGGGGGCTGTTTCGAACTCCATGAATCTTTGGTTCCTCCTGGTCCTTCCTCAGCCTTCTGTGTTCCTTTTCCACTAGCCAGTCTCTGTCCTCTTAGATTATTTGTTGCATGGTGTGGTAGGATAAGGTGATATGGTCTGCTCCTCTGCTCTTGCTTTCGCAGTCCAAGGCTGCTCAGGCCCAATTCTTACTTCTCTCCTGAAGTGAGATGCTAACTCCCCACTCATTGCTTTACAAGTTCTGCTCCACCATCACCTGCCTCTTCTGTAGTCTGTAAGTTTCTTGGGTGAGATGGGAGATGCTGTGGGGGTGCCTTTCTGCTCCCCCACCCTGCCAGCAGGGGGACAGCCCAGGGCTGCACAGGCCATGGGAGAAGGGTCAGCTGTTCCATTTACTATGCAACCCTCTAGGCTTCATTCTTGTTCCTGGTGTTTTGAGTTAGTGCTCTGGTTCACAAAAGAAACAGGAATAAAGGTTAAAAGAAAAGGAAAAAAAGAAAAAAAAAAAAAGAAAAAAAGCAAACTGGCCTATCTTAAGAAAGGGAGCATTTCATGTTGGCAAAATTGACTGCTGGATTGTAGGGTCTTTTGTCTGAAGTAAGGCAGAAGAAGCAGGGGACCTTATATCCCAAGTCTATCCTGTATGGCTCAATTTAGCCATATTATTTTAGTATATCATTTTTCTTTTTTTCTACTTCTTCTTTTAAGGATCCAAGTATAGCAGACAGTCATCTAACTGGTCATTTTTATGCTTGATCTGTTAGTCTCATAGCAGACTGATTTCAGTTTCAGGGTATAAGTCCATCCTCTTTCTTCCAGTTACCTGTGTTGTAGCTGAATTTCTCTGAGTACCTGTGAACAAAGTTCCTCCTCTATTTGGCATGTTGTCTTCTCTCATTCTCTTAAGTGACTATCTAGCAATGGGATGGCTGGTGAGATGGTTCAAATATGTGTCCTTTCTAATACTCAGGCTGAAATTTAATGGCTGTAGTGAAATTATTAAGAGATAAGATCCATAAGAAGCAATTAGGTCCCGAGGGCTTTGCTCTCTTGGTTAGGGTTTATGCCATTATAAAAAGTAAGTTCAGCCTCCTCATGTCCTCTCTTCCCCTCTGCCTTCTGCCATCATATGGTGCAGGAGGAAGGCGCTAACCAGATACCAGCACCCAGCTTTGGATTTATCAGCCTCCAAAATAGCAAGAAAGTAAATTTGTTCTCATTATAAATTACTGATTCTCAAGTGTTCTGTTAGAGTAGCACAAAACAGAATGAAATGAAGGGTGAAATAAGATGTATGTTTAAGAAATTGCTAAATTGATTTTCAAAGCGCATATAACATTTTGCACTTCCACCAGCATTATAGTTGCTCTCCATCCTTGCCCAAATCAGTTACAGTCTTCTAATTACATTGTGATGAGTGCTTTATCTTCAGAGAACATAGTTGAACATCTTGAAATTTTTTGCATATGTTTATAGTAAGGAATACACCTTGGTAAATAACCCAAATACCTTTGATAATAGTATGTATTCTGTTGTTATTGACAATGGTTTATACATGTCAGTAAGTCATGTTGGTTGGTAAAAATAACAAGAATATACTTACTGACTTTCTGTTTACTTTTTCTGTTTACAATTTCTGTTGTTGTGAGTTTTGGAAGTCTTAAAATTGCATGTTTCTTCTTGTTTTATTAATTTTTATTTAGTTTTTGAAGCTCATTTATATAGCATACAAATCTCTAGATTTTTATGCTTCTCAATTAATTTACACTTTTAACAATTAAATGGTCTACCCCATCTCTGGCTATATATTTTTCTCTATGGTCTTCTTTTACCACATAATATAGACACTTCAGTCTCTAGTTATTATGCTTCTCTTTTTAGTGTTAGTGTGAAATGCTTTTTAGATTTCCTTTTACTCTTAACAGATTTATATGTTTATATCTAAAGCAGGATTCTTATAGACAATTGAGTTATGTGTTCCAGATTAGTATAAAAAATAAGTAGCATTTGCTACTTAGTAATAAGCTGGATAGTTAAAAGTTTTCTCAATAATGTCCAAGTTCCTTTAAATGTAAAGTTGTCTCTATATCACATTTTTCCTTGCATACTTGAAGTCTTGTCTTTAGATGCTTTACTTGCAGTTGATGCGTTTCATAGCGTTTCATAATTGTTTATTAGTTATCTCTGGAGTGGTCTATGTCACCTTTTCTGAATGGAATTCTAAATCAATTTTAAGGTAAATCCAGGTTATGCAGACCACAGAAGCACATATCTTATCAAACATAATTTGAAGAATGACTGTTGAAGTTTCTTAGAGGAGTGGAGTAAACACAATATATTTCAAGAGTAAACAAAAATATGAGCATAAGAAAATTAAAACTTGAGCAATGGAAACAGGTATTTATACAAACAGAAAGGCATGTACTATCAATGTGTGCCATAAAGGTGATTTATCCAGCTCTCAGAGTCTAACATGCTTTTGTCTGTACTTGGCATAACCATGAGAGTGCCACATCCACATTTATTTTTTTTAGAATATTTCTCTTGAAGAACTGTTAATTTTAATTTTATGAGTTTAACTTTTATGAGTTTTATTATATTATTATATTAACCAGTCTACTTGTGCTGTGTTAGCAAATATAGCATCAGTTAGAAGATGGTAAACCAATCATCATCAAATGCCACATTCCAATTAGTTTAGAAGATGAGAGCAACAAGTCTTTTCACACATCATTCAGTTTATTATTTACAAATAAGACCTAATGACTGAGTTCCAGGATATATTTCTAAATTGAAAGTGTAACAAGTTTTTGAATCTACAGGGGTGTAAAGTTTATGCTATATTTTGACTCTTTGCTCTTTCATAAGTCTTTTACATTCCTGTGATTATTGTGAGAAATCCTTACAGGTACTGCAGAACTGTGAATGCTTTGAAGTCATCTAGTAAGATGTCATAATAAATACATTTTTGAGTATGGCTATTGGTGCATACAGAATCTTTTACTTGAATCTCAACCATTGTGTGATTTATTGCACATTGTAGCATTTTGACTGTTATAATTTCCAATGCTGAATAGCAGTTCTGGCATTCTATGCAATGCATTTCACCCCTGCTATTATATCTTTAGACCTAGTTTTAACATTGGATATTTAAGTGATCACATGTGTAACACACATGGGTATTCATTATTTATTCACACTTAACTACAACTATTGTAAATGTTAGAAGATACAATGTTTAGATGCATTTCTACTTGCTTAAAGATGAGTAAAATAAAATAAAATAAATAGTGACATAAAGTTGATGATCCATAATATGAAACCAATTGAAAGTTTGTAGCACTGCTGCCATCTTTTCCAAATTACTCTTGGTAGAAATAACAACAATGAAAATATTAAAATATAATATTTATTTGGTGAAGGTTAGATGCAGTTATATACTAAGAAAAATCCAAACATTATTCACTTCATGTCTTGGATCAAGAAGTATTTAAACTTAGACAAACTAAATATCTAAATGTGAGGTGTTTTCATTGAAATTGCTCCAAATATGCAAATATTCAAAAATAGTGTTTTGTATAGCAAGACATCTATTCAGTGCTGACATGTAAAATGGCACATGAATAAATATGCTAATTCATAAACTGCCCTCTGTTTTCTTAATGTGAAAGTGAGCATTTGGCTCAGTAAATAATTTTTTTTAAAAGTGCTAATTTCCCAAATTAAAGTGAACAATGAAAGAATATCAGTAGTTCTAACATTATGACATTCTACTTTGTGAAATTTTCCCTTGATTTCAAAAAGTTGTAACAGAAGTTCATATAGAAAAATTTGTAAAGTTTCATTGTAAATAATTATTGTTAAAGCTATTGATATTAAATAAACATGCTTAAAAGTTTAGTTGATCAGTGTAAAATATCATGAATGTTTGTATAATGTCATTTCTCTCTCTCTCTCTCTCTCTTTTTCCTTTCTTACTTGCTTGCTCTCTCCCTCTCTCCTTCCTTCCTTTCTTCCTTCTACTCTCTGTTTTATTACTTTTCTTAGTACAAGGGATCCAACTCAGGGATATTATTATCATTGAACTCCATTGCTAAGCTTTGCTGGACTTTTTTGGTTTATTCATTTATTTCTGAAACAGGAGTCTTACTAAATAGCTCTCCCACAGCCTCCTAAAATGGTGGAATTACAGGTGTGCACTACTACCCTTGGTTCCTTAATTCTTAATATAGTCTTGCTATCACTAACTTTTAGTATTCTATCAACTCTATCTTTTATATGAAGAACTGTCCATGTAGAAAAAGTGCATGCATATTCTTATATTTGTATGTATCTTTAGATGATGTTATGCTGCTTTAGAGATATAATTAAAATACATTTTGTATAATTATACTCTTTATGTCTACATGTAGAAGGTAAAGTTTAGATTGTGTTTCTATACCTCCTGATACCTTTGTAACTGTGGGTAGAATCTGGAACTTGCTCTTAACTACAGAACATGGTAAAGATGACAGGATGTCACTGCCATGGTAACATTGCTGTATATATGATACATCTTGCCAGAAAACTCTCATTGTCTCTTTTCTCCCTTTTCTACTTTAAACATGTGAAGTAAGAGACCATGTTTAGATGTTTATATGGCCAAAAATGGGTAAGAGCCTCTGAGTCCTTAGGATGACCTCTGTGACCAACTGAAACCTAGTCTTGCAGCTACAAGGAAATTAGCTGTGTCAACAACTGAGTGGTCCTGGATATAAATTTTTCCTTAATTAAGGATGTAACATCACAGTTCTCACAGCAAAACCTGGATTACTGTATGTTTCCATCCTTTTTGCCTGTTTTATCTATCTTTTCCTTATTTCTTAAGAATGTTAACTATTTTAATTATTTGGAAATTCTTATGGGGTAAGTCACATATCGGAATTGCTTCTGGCATTTAAAAGAGTGTACTGTATCTTTATTATTATTGTTATTATTAATATTACTTTGTGGTGCTGTGTATTACACCTAGAGCCTTTTCCCAGAGCTACATCTCCAGCCTATTTTACTGTTTGACCTTTAAACAGTCTCTCACTGAATCACTAATTCTCTCAGGCTGGGCTCAGACTTGTGATCCTCCTGCCTAAACCTCCGAGCACTGGAATTACAACTATGTGCTACCACATCCAGCTTGCCTCCCATGTCACGGAATGTGAACTAATGTTTTTAAAGATGTTGAAATTTGTTTTTAAATCAAAACATTACAGAAACCTCTGAATTATATTATTCTTCCCAGAGAGATTTCAGTGCTTTTTCTAATAGGCAGAGAGTATTAAACCCTCTGTTACATTCTCTATCAGGGAGTGGCCTTTGCTTGTTCTTCTGTGTGGCTTCTGATTCCATAACTTTCATTATGGAATAAATGTAATCAAGTATCTAATTAAGCATATTTGGGTTGGTTTATGCCTTTCTCCTGAAGCTTAGAGAAGAATTTCCTAAAATAGTACACAGCTATGTATAGGCTCTAGTTTCAACTCAACTTACTCAACTAACTCGATATTAAATACTATGATGATGACTTTTAAAAACTACTTTTGTTTGCTGATGGTAATAAATATTTATCTTTTAAAATTTATTTAGGGTGTCCAGCAAATTATATGCTTTTTTTTTAACTTAACACAAAATTCTGCTAGTAAATAATTTTTTCATTAAAATATTGATCATTTGATGAAAAACATTCTATTTGGTGACAGTGTATCAGTAATGTGTTGGAGCTTTGGCATATACTATACTCCTAATTTGCTCACATTGTGTGTGTGTGTGTGTGTGTGTGTGTGTGTGTATGTGCATATTACTAGAGCTTGAACCCAGACCTCCACACTCTACATTATCAGAAATTTTTTTCCTTTTTAAAAAATTTTGAGCCAGTCTCACTAAGTGCTAAACTGCCCACAGTACACTTGAACTTTTGATCTTTCTGCCTCAGTCTTCCAAAATCCTAGGGTGGCAGCCATACACCACCATTCCAATATCATCATCTTGTTACATATTATTTTTTATAACATGGTTAATACATTCTTTCAAGATTTATAGGTATTTTGTTGTATTTTTAAGAATTCATTTTCTCGTAGTTCCTTTTTGTGCTTCATGTATACAATATACCTTTTCTTTTACTATTAACTAGATATTTGAAATAAAAATTTTCAAGTGTATGGACTAAAATCTAATATAAAATGATCAATCTTACCTTTTTATTAACTTCATATATTTCCTAGAAAAACCTTCTAACGAGGTATAAATTATTATGATCAATTTGTTTAGAAAAATTTTGTATACTTACAATAAATAAATTATGTAAGTTTACCTTTGAATTAATTAATATGCTACCAAGAGTATTTTAAAATGTTAGCTCTTAAGCTTCACTAATTTGAATATTCACCACTCCTTCTTTGTACTTTACATTCCTAACTCCTTAGTCCTTTATATGATTTATTTCCTAAAATGTTAGAATACTCAGTTGAATAATTTACTTATCATAAGTAAAATGCTTTCAGCTCCATAACTCAGTTTATTCCACTAAGATGAATTAACCTGACTGGACATATAATTTTCACAATATTTTGTGAGATGTCATACAGCCATTATGCAAAGTTTTAAATTTAGTGATGTATTGATTTTTCTTCCTAGCAGCTACGTAAGCAAAGCAAGAAAACATCATAGGCACCTGCAGAATGTGCACCTTGGTGTAGGTATCGCTGGCACTTGCCTCACCTTTCCTCTAATGCCCCCTGCCATCCAGCACTAGCTTTATCAGTTGTTTCTCAAGTTTCCGCTTTTTAGCACTGGTAGTTTTGGGGGCACTTCTCTTTGGAGAAACATTTCATCTTCTCAATTACCTTGCAAGTTTTCCATAGGAAGTGGTTGGATTCAAAGTCTAATAAAATTGCACTTGAACTGTATGAGAATGTCTCAAAGTTATGGCAGATTTGGTCAGCTTTCTTTTCCCTACTCTAGATTTATCTTGAAGTTCAAAGAATCAAACATTCATGCTCGAATAGAAAATTTAAAATCTAATCATATGCCTTGAAAAATAACCAGATATCTTAAAAGTTCTCTATATTAAGTGTTTTTTACTTTAAATTTTTTTCATTTTTTGTGTTTTTTGATTTTTAAAATTTTTATTATACATGTCAACAATGCATAATGGAGATATATATATATATATATATATATATATATATATATATATATATATATATACCACATCTTAATTGATTTTACTTTTTAAAAGATGATAGTTGTATATTGATTTTTTAAATTAGTGCATGTTTGTAGGGCACAATTTACATTGTGTTTGTGGAAATGATACATCTATGTTAACACATCTTAATTTCTTTCTTTCATCCCCTTTCCCTCTAATATTCTCTTCTGCTCCATCTTTTGCTCTCCTTCTCATTTGAGATCTATCTACTTCTTATTCTATCTTTCATCTTGCTCTTTTTTATAATTTGGGTTTCTTATGTATAAGAGACGATGCAGAACATAAGCTGTATGTCAGATTTATTTAATTTACAATTATACTCTTAATATGCATACATTTACCTACAGATGACTCAAGTTTACCTTCCATAATGGCAGAGTAGTTCTTCCTTATGTATAAATTCTACATTTCCTTTATTCATCTGTTGATAGGCATATAAGCTGTTTTTTTGAATTGCACTACTTTAGACATGAGTCTACATGTAAGACCGTAAAAGAAAATTGTGACTGTTTTAATTGGTTTTAAAAGTGGTGCCAACAACACATAAAGAAATATCATCACACTGTTTACATTACATTTATTGGAAGACAGACAGTAGATTTATGGCTTTCAGAAGAGTACAGGAAAAGATTACTGGCTAGAGCATTGCTCTAAGGGTTATGAAGAATTGCTGGTTCATTGATTAATTTCATAAACACATGGTAAAGATATGTGTAGTGCACAGTATAAAATGCTAAATATATGATGATGATGTGATCCTCATTACTAACTTTTCCATTGTCATTCAACATGTATAATATTGCTCATTGTAAGTTAAAATGACATGTAATTTCATTTAATATGCAACTTTTTCATGTAGGAAAAAATCCTCTTTTTTAAGGTGAAGTTTCATTTTCTAATAGTCAATATTTTTACATCATCAATATTAATTAGAAAATAGTAACTTTTTCATGGTTTGTTGAGACCTTAAAGAAAATGTTTATCCAGAGATTTGGAGGGAAAAAAAGCTAATTTCCATGCATATTACCACTAATTTATTAGAACAAATTGTGAGGAAAAATGTTTTCAGTGATGCTTCATCACAGCTGTGAACACTTCTGCACAACCACTTAAACCAAATTGATTATTTGTGTAATTTTCCCATTTCTCTATGACCTTTCAAGATTTGACATTTTAAGAAATACAGTATCAATCATACAAGAGAATATATCGTACTTGGCATTTTCTTATTTCATTCACACTGGCCAAACAATATTAATCTTAGTAAGTGTATGGTAATTAGACTTCAGATATCATTTTGTGTTACAGTAGAGTTATGAGAAGTTTATATAACTACTTAATTCAGTGTCGAGATTAATTTATTGGACTACTTATTTTCAAAATGCATATTATAGGTATTAGTTTTTATTAGTGTAAGTTTGAAGTACATAATACATTCATTTTGGGAAGCTGATTCATACATCATCTCTTGATCACCTTTTTATCCTTTTTTGAATGGTGAACATTATGCTTTAGAGGCATTTGGAACTACTGTTTGAATGATATGACATTACTTTCTGATAGAGAAAATTCACTGTTCATTTATAAAATCCCTGTTGTAAGTATGATTAAATTTCTGCTGTAAAAATAAAATATCTCCAAATTGTGAGGTCTAGACATAATAATAGTCAGGTTTATTACACACAACAAACCTTGATGGAAATAAAAACCATACATGAAACAGGTGACTGTGACAGAAGGTAGTTTGAAATAAGGTGGATGAGGTTAATTTAAATGGATAGTCAAATAAAGTCCTTATGGAAAACATTTGTCATGGATTAGAAAACCAAATAATAGAATAAAACTATTCATTTAATGATAGAATGACAAAAAATTCCAGACAAAGAAAATAATATTTGAAGTGTGCTTTGGTAGAATTTGGTTTCCTACCAGGGGACACAATAAGAAACACAGAAGCATACAAGAATGGGAGGCATAAGGTGAGGATGGGAGCTAGGTGTGAAAGCAGTTGGGTACAAGATTTTAGGTCCTGAGAAAGAATCTAAATTTCATTTCTTTGAGAAAATATTATACATGCCATAATTAGGGCAGAGAAACCCTTTTGTTTCTATTTGCCTGAATTTGAGCAACACTCCAGTGTCAATTCGCCCTCCATTATCTTTAGAAGCAAAAGCAAGACTAACAAAGACCCAGGTAATCTATGAAGCTTCAGGTCAGAGCAGTTGTGTGACCTTCAGTAACCTTTTGCCCTTTGGAGTTTCATTAATAGCTCATACATAGGGACTGCATGTCTTGCAAGTCATTTAAATAGAATGAATTCTGGGAAATTCCCATGTACTAAAGTGCTCCTGAGATGATTCAGCACCCTGTCAATCATTTCTATCAGTCATATTCAGAGATATCAGAGAGACAGGCACCAAGAATGGCTTTGCTTTTTAAAAATCTGAAAGCCTGATTTATCTTTGCTTTTTTTCTATTCCCTCACAATTCTGGCACCCGTTTTCCAGTTTGTGCATTTCTTTTCTGACCAGACCCATGCTAGTACATTTTCCAATTATCTTCTAAAAACGTAGGTTTTTTTTTTTCTTTTACCATTAGATATACACTTGCGTTTCTTTTCTCATCATACACAAGGACCTGGATTCTATTTTTCGGAGCTATTACCCACAGTGTCGAAATCCCTGAAAAGTTATACCTGGGGAAGACAATTTGACTTATGAAAAGATTACTTTTGCTTCAGGAAAAGAAAATACAAAGCAGCAGAGTGAATGCAGAAAGACAAGAGGGAAAGGACATTATTGAAGTTTTACAGATTACAGATACTGTTAGTTTCTCATAGGATTATTTCAACAAGGCTGGAGAGAATGGGAAGAATATAAAGGAATACATTTTGGTGTTGAACAAAAACACCATTGGACTAGATTTAGAAAATAGTGAAAAGATAAAACAAGATTGATTGTAAAGCATTTAACTTGAGCAATTAATTCAATGGTTATGAAAGAAAGTAAAAAAAGTGTAGAATTACTGAGGTGGTAGAAAAGTTAATTTCATAGCCATTAAATTTAGAATGAATGTTCTGTATACATTGTAACTTTCAAAATATAATTGGAAAACACACTACCACAATTTCTGACATCAATCCACATAACCCACAAGGCTTGTGATATCTTCAGTAGAGAGTACTATATATGTATTAGTCCCTTTCCCCATTGCTGGACCAAAATACCTAACAACAAGTTAAAGGAAGAAATGTGTATTTGACGCAGTTTACAGCGGTTCATAATTAGCTGGATACAATGAAGAAATGGTGTGATAGAAAGGCATGATTCAGGAAAGCTGCTCATTCCATGGCAGCAGGAAGCAGAGAAGGGGAAAGAGGAGCCAGGAGCAATAATACATCCATCTGTGACAAACCTCCAGCGACTTGCATCCAACTCCAACCAAGCCCCAAACCCCAACCACACACTCAACTATGAACTCATCAGTGGATTGAACCACTGATGAATAAAATGCCCCCATGATCCAAACACTTTCCAAAACCCCCACTTCTAAATACATAAGACTTTTGGGAGGGGGCATTGCAGCTTTAAACCATAACAGTATGTATATAAAGAGAAGAGAAAACATTCGATCTAAGCATCAGTCTTCATTTTGAAATGTTAAGGTTCTTCTAGGCCCAGTGAATTCTGAGCACTAGCAGAAATTAATCAAGTTATCACTGATGTAATATTTATGATGTTTCTTTAGCCACAATAACATTTGCTAGGACATACTGAATGGCTAAGATATTTTAAGTATTTTGTTTGAACTAAGAATAGCTCTGTGGCATACTCTAAAATTAGCTTCATTTAAAAAGTGGAGCAAGTCAGGATAGCGAGCATAGATAACGTCCTCAAATGTGCTTCCCTAACAACACCAGAGCTTTCAGAAACCCAAAATTTTAAAACCATAGCTCATTTCCTTATTCTCCCTCAAAAGACATTATGACATCATGCCTTTGTACCATGCCATATTCCCTACCTGCCTATACTGCTTGAAGCCCCTCAGCTCACTTCTTGGATATGCCAGAGTTTGTGTGAGATTAAATGGAAAACTGGCTCTACTTTTCTCTCTATATCCATGTCTGAAGCAATGCAAGTCTGTAGCGTTATCTCCTCATATGAAGATGTGAGATTTACCCCACCCTGAAAACTGGGATCTATGTGATGTATCTTAGGTCAGAATAACATCAGTAGAATATTGTTCTTGAAAAAAGATAACAAATATAGGTCAATGGCAATTTGATTAAATACAACTCTAGCTGAGAATTCAGAGTGTTCGTATGAGCTTGATATAACACTTCAAATAAAAAGGCAAGTGTTCCTCTTTTTCCTCTCCATGCATGCCCTTCCATCGTGATTAGCTCTAAGCAATAATTCAATATTGTAACAAACACAAAAACAGAAATAGGTTAACTAAAATAAAATATATCCATCATATAAAACTACTAATTCAGTGTGTAACTATAATTAGCTTTACATAGCAGATATAATATTAGCTATGTAATAGTATATTCTGTATTTAATCATATGAATCTTTTTACTGAAGTATTGCGTCTTTTGATTGTTTTTATTTGCAGTTTCTGATTATTTGAGTGGTTGGAAGATTTTACTGTTACGAATTTTATTACAGGTTTTCTATCTATGTGTCTTAGCAATATTTTATCGTTTTATACTGTTTTCAATCATTTAAACTTCTTAAGATTAAGTATTCTTTTATATTTATTGAAAATATATTTCTAAATTTCTTGGTTTAGCTGAGTTAATAAGTAACAATTTGAATAATTCCTCTAATATTTGTTCTAATTTTCCTTTCATAAAATATTTTCATTTAAAAAACTAAAATGCATATTGTTACATTTTCTCGATTTTTATAGTTTGGTTCTCTTTACACTTAACTGTCCAATGCATATGTAATTTATTTTTATTTTTTGGTCATTCTGTTAAAGTGGTCGTTTTTCTCATTCCTAGGCAATCAGTTTGCCCAACTCTAGTTATTAACTCATTGTTATATTTCCACTGATTTCTCTCTTTCTTTTTTCTTTTTTTTTTAATCAGTATCGGGGATCGGACTCACAACCACGTGCTTGCAAGGCAGGCGCTTATGCCACTGATCTAAATCTCCAGCCCTTCCACTGATTTGACATATCTCTTTAAAACAAAAATTTCTCTATAAGTTCTAGAAATTTTTTTCTGAACTACTTTTTTCTCCTTCTTTTCTTGTTTTAGTAGAACTAGGGACTGAAGTAAGCATCTTTACAATGAACTACATCTAGTCCCTACCACCATCATCTATCTCTGAAACAGGGTCTTGTTACATTTTCTAGGCAAGATATGAATTTGGGATCCTTTCTGCCTCAGCTTCTCGAAGTTTTGTGGTTATAGGTTGGCTTACAGCAGCATACTTCACTCAGCTTTTTTATATTCCTTATTCATCTATCTCACCCAGTCAGAATCCTGTTCTTTTGAATATTAATGATTTTGTATATTTAAAAAATAATTATATGATTGTATATTTTACATGTAAAAAGTATCACTTTTGTCAGTGTACAATTTGTTGAGTGTAACCAATGCAACCAGAACTGTGAATACTCTTTGGTCCCATTAAGACACTTTTATCTCCCAGATTAGTCACTTGTGTTGTCTCTGGCATGAGTTTCCATTTCCGAAATATCACATAAGTTGAATCACACAGCATAGTTTTTAGCTTCTACATCTAGGCTTATGTTGTCAGACTATTACATAACGCCACATTCTATAAATTTGTGAGCTTTTATTGTAGAATAACATTTCATTATAGAATGTGCTTTGTTCATCCACTCAAAACAATGTGACTTTGGTTTATTTTATGTTTTGTGGCACTATGAATAAAACTGTTAAGAACACTTGCCAACTCTTGTGGAAATAGAATTTGTTTTTCATTTCTGTTGAGAAATATTACATCTTCTTATGGCAATTGTATGTTCAACTTTTTACAATGGCCACAGTCTTTTTCAAAGTGTCTGTATTATTCTACATTACTACCAGCAATGTGTAAGTTTTCCAGTTGTTGCACAGGTTTTTTAATGCTTAATATTTTCAGTATTAATTTTAACCCTTCTAGTAGTTTTTACTTCATGACCAATAAAATACTTTATTTTATTATTTATTTATTGATTGATTTTTTATGTATTTACTTTGGCTTTTTGAGACAATGTCTCACTATGCAGTTCAGGCTGACCTTGGGCTCACTTTGTAGCCCAGGCTGGTGTAGAACTTGCAACAGTCCTCCTGCCACAGCCTCTCAAGTACTGGGATTACAGGAGTGCACCAGGCCAATAAAATATTTTAATACCCTTATAGCAAGGTATCTATCATCTTTGGTTAGATAAATACTAAGATCATTCATGCAAATTTCAGTCATAATATATAGGTTATTAATGATTTGAACATACTATAAATATATGCTTAGAATTATATATTCAGGAAATATATATGTTATACATATGCTTTTCCAGTTTATCCCATTTCATTTTCTAAAAGTATCTCTAGTTAATCAATTTGATATTTCAAGAAGCATCACAAATATAAAGTAAAACAATACAAATAAAACTATATCTAAGATCAACATTATGAAACAGTTGGAAGTCAATGATAATAGGAAAATCTTTAAAATACATAAAATGGTAGAGCACTAATAGAATTGACAGTTAATAATTTTCTTCTGCTGGTAAATCATATTTTATCAGCCAATTATAGCATTACAATTATGAAATTATATAATTTCATATAAAGATGCTTGAAGTAAATTGAGAACATTATGAAATATAATTTTCATTGTTGGTAATTTCCAGATAGTTACATTTTTTTCTTTAAAGTATTAACCAAAAAAATGAGTCTGGTTCTAGAAATGATACTTCAGTTCGTTCACTCAGGTTCATTTGCTGGCCACTGACCAAACCAAACTAAAGTCATTTATTTTGGTGAAAAGAAAATGATTTCATTCAAAGCTACCTCCCAGGAGATGGCGAGGCCTCATTTGCCATATATTCATGTATGTAACGATCTTCTGTAGTAATGAACCCAGGGGAGAGGAAATACACGGAGCCAACAGACAACTGAAAACATGCTTCATCCCTGCGAGCCCTTTTGCTCCTTCCCTGCTCTGTAGAAAGAAAGAAAAAGAAAAGTTTACCAAAACCATTAGATGCTAGCGCCTGCATATTCTGTTGATTCTTCTGAGTTGAAAACAGTTGTAAGTGCTGGTTATGCCCTGGGCCTGAAGAAGTTTGGAGAAGTTCTTTGCTTTGCATGGAAACAAAAAAATATTTTAAACTTCCAAGAAAGAGACTTGGAGTTGTTTGTCCAGTCAATACACTTATTCCAGTCATTCCAACAAAAAACTGATTACAATTACTACTATGCAAACCTGCCACTAAAATGATTAACTAATAATCATTGTGGAGTTTTTAACCACAACATGAAGTGGATTTACAATTTTTCTTAACATTTGGCAATATACATTTATAATATTCACATATGGGTTCATAAAAATTAGTTTCACTTCAAACATGCATTAAATATTTCTCCAGTTAGTTTGGTGACCTTCATATTCTATGAAATTTTATAAAAAGAAGTTTCACAAATATTAAAAGATTCAATTAAAAAGGTGAAAGATACTTATGATTGAAACATACTAATTGGTAAAGCCTTGAACTAAATTTAGCTGTGATTCCCTAGTGGATAATGTTATCTCACATAGGTTTATTTAGCTTTTATTGAATGATCATATAAATGTAAATCATAGGAATTCATTTTATATATTTTTTAATAACATTAAAATTTTCAAGATAAATTTAAATATTCTAGTAATGAAACTTCGTTGTACAAGAGTTTTCATAAGTAATGTTTAAAAAATTGCATTTGAAATAGTAGAGAAAGACTTTATTCAAAAGATTTTTTGGAAGGAGGAAAATGGCTGTTGTTAAGAAAAAAATAACAACAACAATAACAAAAACACCTTAAATCACACTTGTGAATCTATTAAGAGTTAGACCAAAAGGTTTTTTTTTTCTTTTATGGGGAGTAAACAAAATAAAATAAAAAAGATGTGAGAAAAAAAGAATGAAAATGAGGAGTGATAAAATAGAAAAGAAATATATACAGTATCCAAAGAGCCAGCCTCTTCTCAGGAAAGATTTAAATTCAGTTATTTGTGGGAAGCAGCAAAGTTAATTTGATAAGCATTTTATTCCCACTCTTTGGTGAGAACAAACTATTCAGCTAATTATTTATGAAGCAAATAATAGAAATTCAGAGGGCCTTTAGCCTAACCTAAACAAGTAAAGCCAACTGTGATTCTTTAAGTCTTATGGGGAATGGTAGGGTTTTGCAGTAAGTCATTTCATAAAAGACAAAATGCAGGATGGTTTCTTAAACTTTGCTCTCTTTAAATATCTCAGGGCATGGGTAGAGTTCAGCATTGTCACAGTGAAACATTCTTAATAATTTATTTTGTTGCTACTGTAGAAATAGAGAACATAATGTTCATTTTAATTTTAATAAAAATTTCTAAGGGGAAGTAGATCACTATAAGTCACTTTTTCACCTAATAGACTTAGAATATGTAGAGTAATGACTACTTACCATAATTACCATATTCTATCTGAAATAGCACTTTGTTTCAAATTAAAATAAATTCTAGCAAACTTAAATTAATGGTGAAATTCTCTGAAAGATATTGGAATTATTGAAGGACTATGTTTTTGTTTAAGAAGGAATTTATATCTTTTATATTTCAGATTGAGAAAGATATAATTTTCATTTAATTAGAATAGATTCTGGAATTTAAATTAGAATAGATTCTAGTCTTTTATGTGAAGAGTAATCACTTATGTTTTCCAAGTACAAGAATACTATTCTTAAACTGGATTTTCTTAAGATGTAGCATATTAGTCTTGGTGGAGGTTACATGTAATAAAAACTTACATAGAAAACAGATTTATATATGGATAGTGTATCTCAGCTAATGCTCAAAACTCCATCTGTCTCCTCAGAAAAACAGATATGATTTTTCTCACCTTTTTCCACAGGCTTAACGGAAAAAAACAAAATTTAGTAATTTAATATTTTCTGGAAAAATATTAGCAATTTATCTTCAAAACGCTTAAAATAATCATAGTTTAGACTCTGTAGTGTGTATTCTACTTCCAGGGCCATGCTGTTGATAAGACATATATATTTGCAGTCTTTTGTTGAACAAATACATATGTAAAATTAGAGATAATTCTGGAGATACAGTTTTTGCCCATAAAATAACCAAATAAATCTTTGAGTGGGAGATACTGACTGAGATGTAAATTGCGTTGTATAAGGTTGTTTTCTACTTAGAATCAGGGAACTATATATCAACCAATGGCTGGCACAAAGAAAGCACAGATGTTTACTCTGACTGTAAATACCTGATACTCTGATATTTACTCTGTCCTAGTGGATGCTGATGTTCATCAACTAAGATGCAAGAATGAAGGAGAAATAGATGTGGGTTTTCTGCAGCAGACGGTGTGGGGAGAACGAGGCCTCTACTGCGAGGACATCTCCAGCCAGTACAGATTCCTTTTGGCCAGTGCTTTATTCTTCCCTCCCAGAAAACCACAAGTAAGTACCAGAGGTCCAAGATGACATAACTTTTTGGCAACACAGAAAAATGCCAAAAATCTGGAAGGCCGTAGGAAATTATGTTGCATGATTTTACTTTTCTATTTTTAGCAACACTCTACCATTGTATTTCCTTTTTCCTTCACAGTGATTGTTTTCTGTAATTTTTTATCATTTCCCTTTGTGTGTATTGTTAATATTCCAACTAAAGTCTATTTTTATCTTTACTTACTATGTTTATAAGTAAATAATAATTTTCCCAGTTATGTTATTCCATAATTTCAAATTACATCCTTATTAATTTCTCCTTCCTTTTAAATTTATTATAATTTATTTAAATATTGCATCTTTGATCTCATAATTTATATAATTTATTTCTATAATATATGGCACAGTATAATAAAAACTTTTTATTATTCAATTTTTTGTCCTTTGAATCCCATATTTCATCCCCTCTATTTTTCATCTTTTAAAGCCTCATTAGTTTTTGTCATTCTGTTGCTTATATTTGCATAATTTTTTGCTATTCTTTCATAATTTTGTTGTTTAAAAATACATGTTTTGGCTATATTTAAATTTTCTTGCAGAAATCACTTCAGGTGGCACACCAAGATTCATTATTGGTTTATGTGAAGTACATGCAGTCCTACAATTGTCTAAAGATTGATAAAGCAAGAAAATTTTTCATTTTTCTATGACCTAGGGCTATGCACTATTATACGTTTAACAGTACCCTCTGAAGGATAGGTGTAAATTCTAGCTCCTGGGACCTATCTATGCAGATGAATTTGTCTGTAGAGGTGATTTAGCAGCTGTAGTTAAGCTAAAAATCTTGGAATGAGATCATGTGTGAACTTATGGGGAGACACAAGGGAAAAGGTCATGAGAAAAGGAAGAAAGATACTGGAGCTATTCTGCTGTAGCCCAGGAACCCTGGAAGCCACCAGAGATTGGAATGAGTGAAAGAAACATTGGGCCCTAGTGTCTTTCAAGACACTTTTGTTTCTCTGTGCACCCCTTGAGTTGGATATTTGACATTTAGAATTATAAAAATATAATTGTCGCCCTTTTAAATTGCCAAGGTTGTACATACAAAACTAGGACATGTGCTATAAACGAAATTTTTCCAGATGGAGACTGATTAATATCCATGAATTTCCTTCTCCTGTTGAGGAAGGAGTAAAATCTCTTCCCATCTAGTTTACCCACACTACTAATTTGCACATTTCAGGTCAAAAGTCATTATAATACAGTGATACAACTACAAACTTTGGAAATAGACTTCCTGAATTCAAATTACAGTTCTACCACTTCTTAATTCTTTAACTTTACACAAGTTGCTTGTTATCGCCTCACTTTAATTTCTTTACCAGAAAGTGAGAGTAATTGTTCTACTAAATTTCTACAATTAATAAATTATTTAACAGTACGAAGCAACTACATTAATATTTAGCACATAATTCCTTCCAAATGGAACAGTTATTTAGCAAATTTGATTCTTTAATCAAAATGAAGGATGATTATTTGAAGAAAAAACAAACCTTCACTAATGATAAATGATTATTATCAAATTTGTGTAGGATAGACAACTGAAGAAAATTGTTTATTAAAAGTCGATAGTACTAAAGGTAATAGATGAGATAAATCTGCCTATTTAAGGAATGGTTTTTAATATCATAAGTTTGTGTAATGATAAAGTATGTTAAAGACATTTAATATCATATGCATATATGGCATAAGTATATAATTGAAAGAGAATTTCTTTTTTTAAATGTGGTAAAAGTATTTGGAGAAAATAGATAACATGTTATAAATCTCAATCATTATATCTTATTGATGGAGAACTAATGTCAGTTTCAGAATCTATTTACTTCAAGTAACTAGCACATATAATTAGTAAACATAAATAATACCAATTTTTTAAAAATCCATTTGATAAAGACATATAAGGATTTTCTGTACATTTTAATGTAAACAGTGTTTTAGTTACTTTTCTCATTGCTGAGAAAATACTTTATTCCCAAAATTAAGGAAGGAAAGGCTTATTTAGCTCACAGTTTGTAGAGATTGCAGTGCATAATCAGCTGGATCCAAGGCAAGGTTGTGTGACAAAGGGCAACTGTGAATGGTGGCATAAGACAGCAAAAGCAACAAGAGCAAAGGAAGAGAAGAAAGATTCTTTTTCTCCCTTATGCAAGCTACCTACCCTAGGGCAAGTGTAGCTCTCATGCCTCCGATTCTACCACTGTATAATGAACCCATCACAAACTCTAGGTTCAAATGCCTCCAAAAAACCTGTCCTCCATGAGCTCATGAGCCTTTGGGAGGACATCCAGATAAAAACCGTAACAAATACTATTAGAGCTAGCAATATTTTTTTTTGCTCTAAAAAACGATTCCAAAATCTAGAATCTGGGTATAGTGACACATGCCTATAATTCCATCACTTGGGATTTTGAGGCAGGATGATTGCTGTGAGTTTGAGGTCAGCCTGGGTTACATAGTGAGCTCAAATTGATTTTCAAATCCAGCTTGTACTACATACTGAGACTCTGTCTTAAAAAGATCTAGATGCATCAAAGAAAGCAGGAATAGTCTCATATCACTGATGTCATCCCTCTCCAAATATGTCATCCCTCTCCAAATTTAATGTGTAAAGAGGTTTTACAGCTTGAAATTTTTCTGACAAGATTGTGGTTTTATATGACTTTTTCATTTCAAGTTTTTCTAGGAATTTGTTTTGTTTTGTCTTGCTTTGTTTTTTTTCCCTCTAATACAGAAAGGAAAGATATACATGTAGAGACTCATGCATGCGTAGAACTTATACACAGTTTTATATAATGCATGATGAAATGAACAACTACTTTGAAGGGAAAGAGACACTACAGTACCCAGTGCTGATTCCGAAGTGTCATGATGTAAAATCCAGCAATACTCTGATTCTTTGTTCAGAGTGATTTTAGCCTGTTTTGTTTTGTTTAAGTTCAACATACATGAAGATATGGACAGTTGTTTTGAAGAGAATGAGAGACACTATGACAGCCATTGTTGGCTTCCCTATTGTCTGGTCTTGAAGACCTAAAATGCCTTCCTCATCCTGTTCAGATCAGTTCCATACTATGTTGTTTCGCGTGAATTCTCTGTATGTGAAGATATGGACAACTATTTGGAAGAAAACAAGAGACAATATGATAGATAGTGAAGATCTCTGATTGTCTTGCTTTGAAATTTATGTCTCTTAACATTGCTTTCTTGTGTTCTGTTTTGTGTTGTGCTTAATTTTACCCTCTTTAAAATAAAAATAAAAAATAAATTTTTCTGACAAGGAAAAGTGAGAATATAACAGACTTCAGCTTTTCCAGTCTTGTGAGGTGTTGCACAGTAGACCAGTTTCTTTTTCTTTGCTTTGCTTTTTTTTAAGGGGGGGATATTTTTGTGTTTTGTTTTTTGGTGTTAAAGGACTAAACCCAAGGCTTCCAGCTTGCTAGACAAGTGTTCTACCACTGAGCTAATCCCCAGACCACTTTCTTGCTCCCCTCCACAGGCATACACTTTTTATGAAACTCCTTGTAGATTCCACTGAGAGGCTTCTGCATGTACTTTGTAGGAGGAACTGTCTGCTTTATACTTTATAATTAGGACATGTGTCCCTGCAATGCTGGATATCCAACATCCCCCTGTAGCTTTTGTGACATGTGTGGTTCAGCAAACAGCACATATGAGCCTTTGAAGATCATAATTGAGCACAAGCAGGCAATTGACTTGCTTCTTCTAGACTGAAAAAGTTACAGACTCCCCAAAACTTCATGGCACTGCCTTAGGGAAAATAAAGGAGAAAGTCTGTGCACCTTGCAGGACTGAGAGAGTCCTAAACACACTGTCATCAGGCAAAAAGATGAAAAGATGAATAGATTGTGTGAAAGACCTGAAAGACCTACAGAATGCTTAGATGTACTAAATGGTGAAATTCTTTCCATCCTAAAGTTAGTAAAAACTGGAGGAGATGCTTACCAAACACATGTGTCTTATAAAAAGCCACCATGACCATGATCCCACAGTAAAACACACTAAAAAGAAGGAAAACAAAGAAAGAAAATTATAGGCTAGTATTCCTAATAGACAGAGAAGTAAAACTCCTCAACAAAATACTAGCAAAGCAAACTCTACAACTTATTAAAAGTATCAAATACTATGATTAACTGGGATTAAAATGTGTGATTCGATAGTTTTAACATCTATAAATGAATATGACACATGAAATTAATAGAATGACTGATAAAATTATGCAATCATAATAACAGGTGAGATAAAAGATTTTGACAACATTCAAAATCCTTTCATGGGAAAGATATGTTTCAAGTTATTAAGAAAATAAATCTCAAAGTAATAAATTTGCCTAACAAACATATGGATATTATACTCAAGATTAAACAACTGAAAGTATTTCATCTAAGATCAGAAGAAGGAAAAGATGCACACTCACTGTTTCTATTGAGCATAATCCTAGCAGTTCTAACCAGAAAAATTAGGCAAGAAAACAAAATATCTCCAAATCAGATAGAAAGAAGTTAAATTGTGTCTCTTTGCAGATGACATACATATTACATACGAAAAACTCTAAAGACTCTACCTTAAAATCTCTCCAAGAAACTAACAGAACTGATAAAAATATTAGTTTGCAAAGTATCAAATAAACATATAAAAATCAATTCCATTTCTGTAATACTGATAATAAATTATCCAAATAGCAGTTAAAATAAGAATCTCATTTATAGTAACACCAAAAATAAAAAAAATCAAGACTAAATTTAATCAGCAAAATAATCTGTGCACCTAATATTCTTCACAACAAAAGATATAGTCACAAGTAAAATAAAACTTATTTATAAGCAGCCACACATTTAGATAAGCAATATAAGAGGTACATATCCAAAGATAAAAATTCAAGAAACTGAACAGCAAAACAAAACAAAACAAAACAAATTCACAGTTAAATATGTTCAGAAGACTCAAATAGGTACTTTATCCAAAGATGTTATACAAATAGTCAGCAGGTATAAAAAGTGCATTTAACCATACTAATCACTAGAAATTGTAAATACAAACCACAATGTGAAGTGACATGGATTTGAGGAAATGTTGATCAACAGATTTTAGATTGCAGTTAGACAGAAGTAAGAATAGTAGTATACTATTGCACAGTAGGGTGAACACAGAATTAAGTCCCACATATTTTTAAAATATAGGAGAAATATGTTGAAATTTTTCACCATAAAGAATAATAATTTTTCTGGGAAGATATGCAGCAGGGGAATAACTGGCTCAAATAGAGTTCCAATCCTAGTTTTATAAGGAATCTCTACACTGATTTCCACAGTTTTTGCACCAACAGTGCAACACTTCCACTAACAGTGGAAAAGAGTTCCTTTATCCCCACAGCTCTGCCAGCATTTGTTATGGGTTGTTTACTTGATGATAACCATTCTTTCTAAGGTGAGAAAGATTTGGGTCATTAGGGGTGTTTAATGTAATTTAAATTTTTTTCAGGGAATCATTTTCATCACTGACCAGTTTTATCAAAATATAGATTTGAAATGTCATATGAATCAAAATGACTTTATTAAGTTTTTGTTTAATAGCCACTGTTTTAAAGTTAGTAGCTACCTATCCAGAATAATTAGCAAAAACTCTGATAATGATGTTTGTCTTATTGTACAACACTTTAACGATAGCAAGCTAATTATATTACATTAACTCAAAAATTATGTGGTAATTAGAGATATGGAAAATAGAGTCATGGTATGTTAGTTATATTTTCTAATCAAACTGTTAAAGAATAAAGAAGTATTCCAATCATATATATGATATTATACTAAATGAAACTAAAAACATAAATTGTAATTTATGAGAAATAGTTTTGCACATTCTTTAAAGTTGCTGGTTGAAATAGTTGTTTTCAGATAAATATGTAGAAGATATTTTAGTATCAAATAAAATATATTATTTAATGTAGATGAATTATAAGTAATGAATTTTAATACAATATATTAGTGTTTTTTGTTTCAAAGTGTTGCTTTTAAAGATAAGTTTAAAGTGCAAGCACTCTCAATATCATCACCTAAGTATCAAAATTTACTAAAGATTTTGTTTATTTTATTTTAATACTAGTCTCTAATATTAATTTCTTCAATATGGATTTATTTATTTATAGCTTTCAAGATACTGAGATATAAATAAAAATTCACAACCTAAGTTTTGCTCAGTTTTCAGTGCTTCTTTTCACATTTGTAAAGATAAATCTCATTGCAGAAGAGGTATATTTCAATTTATATGGAAATACTGATATCACGTATAGCTAAGTAGTCTTCACAAATAAACTCAAAGTAAAATAATGTTACTTCTTTTTACTATGGCAAACTTTTGAGCCTGTGGAATATCACAGTTAAGTATGATTCATTAGGAGAAATTTCTCATATAACATTGGGTTATGGATTGAATGACCAAAACCACTTAAATCCAATGACTTACTGCTTTTATTTTTTTTCTAATTTTTTTCACACTGAATTTAATTTTATTTAATGAGAAAAAACAAAACAAAACAGAATAAAGGGTAGTAACAATACAGAATTCCAAGGGAAAAAGAAAAGAAGAAAAAAACACTAAGAAATCATTACTTGATAAATTGCATACTGACATCTTGGAAATAGTTGTTCAAATTACAAAATTAAAACATGGAAAGTAGACATTCAAACAGTGAGACTGTTAACAGTTCTGCTTTATGATCTAACAAAAACAGTTACATGATCATCCATTTTACACACTTAAACATACATGTAATTATATCAAAAGGGTAAAATTAAACACAACAAAACAGAACAAAGTGGATCTGACCTACTGCTTTTAAAAGATTTAGAATCTCCATGATCTTATCATCTACTGCTTATTTTTTTAGAGAAAAACCACAACAGAAAAAAGAGTAGAAATAATACAAACTTTCAAAAAAAAAAAACAGTAAAAAATCACTAGTTGATAAATTACATATTTTTATCTTAGAAGTAGCTGTTCAAGTTACAAAATCAAAGCATAAAAAGTGGACAATCAAACAATGATAGTACAAACTGTTCTGTTTGATAAATTAAGTGTGCAAGATAGATAATCATACTACTAAGTTTCTGTTAATTCATCTACTGCTTCTTAATAAATCACATCGTTTTGTTCTCAATTCTAGAGATTGAGGGAGCTCAGTTGAATACAGAAGAACACATACTTTGAAGCCAAGAAAGTCAACATTGTCTTAATGCCCTGCCATATACGATTGATTTATTTGAGATTCTTTGTTTATATCTATATATTGCCACTAGTAATTAGTATATAGATTTGCTATATGCAAAAATTATGTGATGAGTCAAAGGGACCAAAGTTCAGGAAAGCATTAAGTGGTGTTGTTACTGATGGTTTTCCTGAAAGGTAGAGTAAGGAAACACAAAGTCAGGCTGGAACAACAGTGTGTGTTCACTTGATCCTCAGAGATGCGTAACAAAATTTTCAGTTACTTAGAAAAGGGAGGGGTGCAAAAGCCTAAACACAGGAAGACAACAACAAGACTACCAGATGAAGTCTATTATTATTTGCCATTTGTATTTATTCAACTGAGAAGTGTGCAGTCACCTTAGATGCCCATTTTGGGGTTGGGTCTTTTAATTTGGGGCACCTGATATTTTTTAATTCTTTGCATGTTCTAGATAGAAGTCCTTTGAAGAGCAGTTGACTAAGAATTCTTTTTCAATTAATGGATTTTCTTTTCACTCTGTTGGAAATTTCTTTTGACACGCAAAAACATTTAATAGGATGAGATCCGAATTGTGCATTCTGGGCAGAATTTCCCATGCAGTTTGATTTTTGTTCATGAATTCTCTGCCTATCCTTATGTCTTCAAGGTTTCTACTTACTTGGTCTTCCAGAAGGTTTAGTGTTTCTGTTTTAATATTTAGATCTTTGATCCATAAATCTTGGGAAAAACCCTGATGCCCATCAATGTAGGAAAGCATAAAAAAAGATATGGTATATTTATACAATGAAGTACTACTCAACTTTAAAAAAGGATCACATTGAGGCTTTTATAGGTAAATGGATGTGACTTGAGACCATCCTCATAAGTCAAATAAATCAAACTCACATGTGTAAATACCATATTGTTTCCCTAGTGTACAAAACTAAATGTGAATAAGATCCAAAATCTTCAAAAAGTATTGTGAAAGGGTAAAAAACTGCTCAAAAGGGAAAAATAACTTGGATAGGGAAAAGATAGCTAAGATGATTGTACTACTAATTCTATTATTTCTTGGAACAAAACAGTTAACATTCATAGGATTAGATCAGTTTTTCATGTGTATGTCTGGTAATCTGAGCAACAATTTGAAGATAACTATACAAAAAAAAAAAACTTTGTTAAGTTCCTACCACCTTGTTTTGAAAGCCTATATTGTTATTGTTTTGGAGGTTTTGTTATTGTTGTTTATTCATCTATTTTGTTTCTTGTTTTTATGTTTTTGTTTTGTTTTTCCCTCTTTAAAATAAAATAAAAAGGAAAAAAATAAATAGCAATGAAAAAATGACAATTTTTTTCAGCAATAATACTCAGTATAAATGATTTCACCTTTCAATCAAAAGGCACAGAATGTCATATAGCAACCAAAAAACTAAACCCAATTATATATTGCCTGAAAGAGAAGCAACCCATCTTTAAAGAACCATATGGACTAAATGTGAAAGGATGAATAATGATGTTTCACCCAATTAGAGAACAAAAACAATTAGAAGTAGATTAGAAGTAGATCTATTTTCAAATTAGATTTCAAGCCAAAATTGATCAGAAGAGTCAAACAATTTTACTACATAAAAACATATACACAAAATCAATTCAACAAGAAGCGATCACAATTGCAAACATATAAACTCACAAAATATCAGCATACTCAATTTCATAAAACCAAAATCTACTGGACTGTGAAAGCACATATAGATACAAATACAATCAACTCATGAAATTCAATACCTACTTTCAGAAAGAAGCAGATTAAGCAGACCAAAGAAATCAACAAAAAATACAAAAATTACATCATAACTTGGAAAAAATATACTTAGTCTATATACAAAGTGTTTCATCCCACAACAGAGAATATCTTCTTTCTCAGCAGCATATCTAGCATTTTTCAAAATAAAACATATGTTAGGACACAACTGTGCTTACATGAAAGAAAAACAAATTAAATTATCTATTTCATACTATTATATTAGGGCGGAAAGAAACTAGAAATCAACACAAAAGAAACCACAGAAAATGTGAAAACACCTGAAGATTTAATAACACATTTATACCAAAGTAGGTATCATAGAAAAAACTTTAAAAACTCCTAGAATCAAATGACAGTAGCAATATGACCACCAAAAGCCATAGAACACATTATAAGCAGTTCTTAGAAGAAATTTTTCAGCTGTAAATTTTAAATAAGTCGAGCAAGTCCAAAATATAACCTAAAGATGTATCTCAATGTCTTAGAAATAAAAGAGCAATCCAAACTGAAATATTGTAGAAGGAAAAAATTATAAAATTAAAAGTAGAAATTAATGAAATTCAGGCCAAAAATACAAATAATCAATGAATCAATGAAATGGGATGGAAGAATGGTTCAACATACTTAAATTAACATTTTTAGTATACTACATAAAGATAATTAAATATAAATGTCATAGGGTAATACCAACTTTTACAGAAAGAAATCTTTGAGAAAATTCATTATTTATTCACAGTTTTAAAAACATTATGAAAATATAAGTAGAAAGATGTTGCAGCAAACTGATAAAATCTGTTTAAGAAAAATCCACTTTCCACAACATACAATAATAAAAAAATCTGAAAAAATGCTGACTAAAATCAGAAACCAGATAAGGGCATCCATTCCTTACTATTTCTGTTTCATATAATATTTGAAACTTCATCAAAACAACCAGGAAGTACAAGAAATAAATAGATAGGAATTAGAAAGCAAAAAGTTTAAGCGTTTGTATTTGTAGGTCATTTTTTACACAGCACATGCAGAAAATTCCACCAGAAGACATTTAGTTCTAGTACACAGATTCATCAATGTGTCAGGATACAAGATTCACACACACGATATTCCTGAACTCTAATAATAAGCTCAGTGAAAAACAATCAAGAAAATAACTCCATTCACAGAAATATTAAATAACAAGAAGTTAGTTTAACCAAGGAAGTGAAAGTTTTCTATAATGAAAAATAGAGTACTCTCAAAGGAAATAAAACTGAATTAGACATTAGAAGATGGAAAGACATGTTCCGTTCCTGATTGGGCAAAACCAATGCTTTCAAAATGGCCAGATTACAAAAAATAATTTATTAATTAAATAGAATGCCAATAAAATATCACTACCATTCTTCATAGATCTAGATAAAAGTTCTAAAAATTTATATAGAACAACCGAAAGAGACCCTGTATTGCCAAAGCAGTCCTGAAATAAAAAAATCAAAGAAAGATGTATTATAATTCCTGATTTCAGGTTATTACCCAAAGCTATGCTGAATAAAAGGATGATAGTGGCAAAAATATGGTATTTTTACCAACGGAGGGTAGAAACAACTCTAGATGCATTCAGGCATCTGAGTTTTGACAAACAGGCCAAAAATTTATAGTGAAGAAAAGGTAGTCTCTTTAATAAATAGTATTGGGAAACTGGTTATGATTCAAGAGTAATTCTATACCCATATCTCTCACCCTATACTAAAATCAAATAAAAAATTTTCAAAGACAAAGACATAAGTAAGCAAAAACACTGAATCTGCTGGTATAAAGATTTAGTAAAACACTTGAAGACACAGATTCAGGGAAGGTCATTCTGAACAGAATCCATTGCACCAGAACTAATGCTAAAAATGAATAAATAAAATTATATGAACTTTAAAAAGTGTCTGTAAAGCAAAGGAAATGATCAACACAGGCACAACTTATAGAATAGGAAGAAAAGTTTCCAGCTACTCCTTAGAGAATTGATATGTAATATATTTTAAATCTCTCCAAAAAAAACTATACCAAAAACAAAGATTCAATCAAAAAATGGACAATTGAAATGACTTAATGCTTCTCAAAAGAAGTACAAGTAGCAATGGTCAACATTTTTGATAGTCAAAGACATACTAATGAAAACAACAGGAAGAAACATCTTACTCCAGTAAGAAATGCTATTATCAAGGAATCAAAATAATAAATGCTAGCAAGGTATGGGGAAAAAGTAACCTTACTATTACAGTGTTGACGATAATGTAAATCACAAGCTAGGATTTGTATCTGTTTATTTTGGGCTCCTTATGCCTCTGAATAAACACTCTAAGGAAAGCATGAATGAAGGGCATTGTGGAGCAAAACTGCATATCCTGGCTGCCAGGAAGCAGAGAGGAAGAATAACTAATCAATCTAGTGAAGGAAACTGCAAGACAGACTAACATTTAGGTTGTAGCATGGGCACTGCTCACTTAATTAAATCAGATCTATAGTGAGAATTGTGAGCCAGAAGTAAATGCAAAAAGTTTTCAGTTTCCTTAGAAAGGACACACTTGCAATGTGGGGGCAAAAACAGCAGCATTCCTGAAAAGTTTAGCATTTAAAAGAAAACTTTAACCTTCATAAACTAAAAGGTACAAAACTGTAAACTTTTCACTTATGAAGAAGTCTTTTGGGACCCTGCTTCAGAAAGGCCACGTAGGGATTTAGTTCTCTGGGATTCATGCCACCATGAAGGCATTCAGAAGGTTCTGCAACCGTATCAAGTGTGTTTGATCACCGTCTCCACTGACAGTAGGTCCTGTCATCAGCCATGTGGGATGGAGAAGGCAACAATTGTAGAGAGGCTTCCACCCAGATATCAGAGGAAGGGCTGGGAGACCAGGCCTTGTGCTTCTAAGAGAACAGTGCATGAAGCTGGTAGAGTGAAGATGAAAGTGCAGTGAGAACACCAAATAGTTGAAGAAACCAAGAACTTGGGACACTTACTGAGGAAAAACACAGAAAACAAGCAGAACCAACCCGAGGAAGAAACCATGTGGGCTGCAGTCACCAGTGCTATAGATGCTAAGCCCTTTGAAGTTTCCATCTTGCCACAAATTGCCACTAGTTCTGGACATGAAAGCACAGGATTACATGCTTGGTCTATTGGATTAAGTCTTGCTTTGTCCCCCTTCTTTTATATACACATATTTGTCACTTTTGGATGGGAATGTTTACCTTTTGCTGCTAATCATTGGCAGATCACTTTATATTGGCTAATCACTTTATATTTACTGGACTTAAGAATTTACTTTGAGTCTCAGAGTTGACTTGGTCTTTTTAGCAATGCTAGGACTATTAAAACTTGATGACTATTAAAGATAGACTAAATGCATTTTTCATAAAAATATGGACATGAATTATTTATGGTGGGGGGTCTGCAACAGAGTATTTGGTTGCAGATATAGAATGTCTTCCAAAAGTCTCATATGTTGAGGCAAGGGAATTTCAGGAAGTGGTCCATGCTTAGAGATGTTGAACTGATGAATGAATTAATCCATGAATAAACAATGCTGTTAGGAGATGGGGTTTGGTTGGAAGAGTGGGTCATTTTGGCATGAGCTGAAAGTATATCTCCCTCAATCCTGATTTTTCTCTCTGCTTTTTGAATGTCATTGTTTGACCATATTTTTCCCTGCCATTCCCTTCTTATGTCCTGTCTCTGCACTGAAGTTCTCCGACCATGATTTGTAACTCTGAGCCAAAATTAACTTCTCTTCTTTTAAATTGTGAATATTAGTTGTTGTGTTCCATTGATGGGATGTAACTAGGATAGCAAATATTTCTGTTCCCTGGTCCTTTCCTTTGTGGAATTCTTACTCCAAACTCTGTTTTCTCCTTGCCATGAAGGGTTCAACTTTGCTGCACAATACTCTCTCGCTGAAGTCCTTCACCACTTGAAACCCAAAGCAGTCAAATCAGACAACCTTTGACTAAGACCTCTGAAATCATGAGCCTAAATATACCTCTCCTTTAAACTGTAGGTGTTAGACATTTTGTTTCAGCAAGAGGAAAGCTAATCAAAATAATAGCAAAGACCCATGACTTGTTACCAGCCAATAGGACTTGTCAAATCTAATACAACTGTACAGATATAAGGTTCACACCACAAGAGTAACATGAAAACTTCCTTCATGCAGTTAAAATGGAATAATTATAGTTTCACTTCACTTGTTTTGTTCTTTCCTTTTCTTGTTAATGTTCATTGTGTTAAAAAAATTATTTCTCTACTGATATTTTCAGTTTTCAGTTTTTTCTTTTGAAAAAGTTAAATATGTCTCTGATTACAGGAAGACAGTCTTTTTATTCTGTGATGTAAAATCTTTCAAAGATAATGAGACTCCATAAATCTTGTGTAGGGGTTTTTAGTCTTGTATTTTGAACTAAATTGAAAAAGTAAAGATATGTCTAATTTTAAACATTTATAATTATAAAACAGATATGTTTTTTCATTTTATACTGGTTGGCTAATATTTAAATTTCATTTAATTATTATGGAAATTATAATTTTATGTTTTCAATTGATAACTGTTGATTAGATAATTTCCTTAATCTTTTAAACCTAATTATTTATTACTATCTCTTTAATTTTAAGTAACACATATCTCTAATTTTTGCAGCCTTTTCTCTGTTATTCATGTTAGACTTGTAAATAATGCATTCAGAAGAAAGATTTTTAAAATCACATTTCAAAGACAAATGGAATTTTATGAACTTTAAACCCTGAAAACAAATGAACAAAATACCTATAGTAAAACTCTATAAAGAAGAAACAAATTCCATGTAATCCACCATCTGGTAGAGCAAATATCCTAAAATAGTCTTTTCACTGTTTCTTGCACTACAACAAAATGCAATTTTAGAACTGTAACTGCGGTAAACAGCATAGACAAATACAATTCTGAAATACTGTTTCCATTTACATACCATGTTGTTTATTCTGGTTCAAGTCAATTAGGAAAAAATTTAATAGTGAGAAAATTCTATAAGTTATAAAAATTAAAATCTATTATTGTTTCAGTATCATATTTATTTAGTGTAACTATAGAGTTATAACCTTTTTATGATTATTATGTAATTTTAAACCACTCGTCTTTCTATTAGCTATCACTTGCAAAATTGATAATTTATTATAGTTAGTTACTTGTTATAACAATTATTTAATGAATTCATTACAAAATTGTCAATTAATACATGGGAGAATGTGCAAATAACAAGTAGTAATGGCAATAATAACGATGATGATAATAAGCAAGTCAAAAATGATGACATGCAGAGCATGCTCTTTGGAAAAAAAGTAGTATTTTCATGTGTAATATGAGAAAAACTAAAATACCACCATTAGAAAACTTTTCTGTTTGTCCTTAACTAGATGTTACAGATCAAGACTGAAGATTTTTAAAATTTCATATGAATTTTTCCTTGTGGTGAAAATAAATGAATTTAGAAAACATTTACTGAAAACATTGCAAACTTCTTGAAAATCTCTTCTTTTTGAGCAGTTGACATCGAGGTAGTGCTACACTTATCCTGGACTTGGTTCCAGCAACTTCTGAGGATTTGAGATGCCACGGATGCTGTTGTAGTCATTACTTGCAAGGAAAACAATTTAATATGGGACAAATAATTTATAGAATTATTTTACAATAGTCACCCAAAGAGTCAAATACAAGAAGTGAAGGAAACCTGTCCACACACTAAGACCCAAGGAATCCGTCTGAGGGCCTGGATCCCACAGCAGTGTCCTACATGAGTGTAGGTGAAGACCTAAAGCCCATGACGATGCCCTCCACAAGCCCTACTGGAGGCCTAGAGCCCATGACAATGACTCATGCAAGTCTGTTTCATTGATCTGCACTGGAAAGGCCCAAAGGTCATTGGTGAAAGCTAGAAAAATCTATGCTTGTGGAATATAGGATCTGTATCAGTAGACTGAAGGTTCTGCATTGAAACCAGGAAGTGGTGCTCAAAGTGAAGATTAGAGCTCCTCTCAGAAACAAAAAGAGCCTGAACTTCAACAATGAAAACCGCCAAGTTCATATCAGGAAGTGAGCATGATGCATGATGGAGATTGAACTGCATACATCTTCTTCTCTGGAGCCAGGAAGTAGTGTTCAAAATAAGGACCAGAGCTCTCCCAAAGTGAACTTTAGCCATCATCAGTGACAGCAAGGTCTCAGTCTCCTCAGATGATGAGAACAAACAAGTTCATATCAGGAAAAAAGCTCAACAAGCTCCTTGAGGAGAACCAAAAGCAACAGGAGAACCAACCACACCTAGGAGAACCAACCACACCACACAATAGTTCTTTCTTCCCTGTTCTTTTTTATGTTGTTGGCAACAATCCTCAGGTGGGCCACCCATACTCAGTACCATGCTGACTCAGTTCAGCTGGTTGATAAAGTTGACCACCAGTTGTCAGTCCACCACAGGTGCTTAAATATCTTATGCAAAATGATGTGGCATTTTCATACATTCTATTCCTAGTTTACTTATAAAACTAATTAACATAAAGACTGTGTAAGTTATTACTATACCATATTATTTAAAGAATAATGACAAGACAAAGTTCTAAACATATTCAATACAGATGCAATTTTATTTTTTTTTGGTAAATAACACATAAAATGTATTTGTAGGGCATCATGCATTTTTTCAATACATGCATGTGCTACATAATGACCAAGTGAGGATAAGCATACTCTTTCTTTAAGCATTTTCCACTTATCATGATTAAAAGAACCAAAATTCTTTCTTGTAGATGGTTTTTGAAATTTGTAATGCATTATCATTATCTAAAACATTCTATGTGTAATACATTGCCAGAACTTGAATATTTTTTTTACCTGTAGCTGTTTGAATCAGTAGGTGTAGAACATATAAATATGGATGATTCAGTATATTACATTTCAATTTGTATTTCAATAATTTAAAGTCATTTAATGGAATTTTTATGTGTAACTCATTGTACTACCAAATATTTGAGAATACAGCTTTCTCCTCAATAACAATGGAATTCTTATTTTTCATAAGTAGTGAGCCTTGCTGATTAAATTTCCATAAGAAAATTTGCTATTTTATCAGTTCTATATTAATAATATTATCAAGAAGTTCAAAATAGCCTCTCCTAACTCTATAAATGTGCAAGGAATGTGGCCACATTTGAAAATACACTAAATAAGCATTTTGTCTCCATCTCTATAATTCTTGTGTTTTTTAAAGATGATAATTATAAATAAAAGTTTTATTATTTAATAATAAAAGGTGTTATACCATTATTTTCTTCATTCTTAGTATTATATTTCTAAAAGCTAATGTAATCAGATGAATATAGCAGACTATATATTAGCACTAGCCTCTTCACCTCAACATTATTTGAAATAACAAAAGAAGTATTTTAAAAAGAAAACGCAGAAAGAAGGTGCATCATGAGTGGGATAATTCAGTTTCCAAAAAAATCACATCATAGCTTCAAAACCTCAAAATGAAAAAAACTGTGATTAGAAGTGTGAAGAATAGTAAAATTGTCTATTTAATCTTTAATTAATTTTCTTTTGTATTTTACCTCTGCAGGAGTTATACTTTATTGAAGAATAGTATAATACAGGAAAATAATCAATTTATATTGTACAATTCATTGAATTTTCAAAAAATGAACTCAACCCATGTAATCAAAACCATCTGGTTTTGATTAAGACCAACCTTCCAGCACACTCAGTTGTGTCTCCTTCTATTTGTACCCTGCAGTGTCTAATACTTCCTTTCTGTGGGTGATGTTGTGCTATCCACCACATATCCACACATCCACTTTGGGTTTTGTTTATTTGAGAGTATCATACCCCCTTGGTGAATGCGGAACTCTGAGTTAACATCTTAAAAACACTCCCTCTCTTTTTCTCTCCCTTTCTCCCTATTTTCTCTTTCTCTTTCTCCTTTGGAAAATGCTTCATTTATTTATAATTTGCATGATTTCTTATAAAAAATATTCTGTTAATCTTATTGAGAAAACCTACAATGGATGAATTGCTTCTTTGCTCCTCCTTCTAAGATTCCACTGTTGATTTGACTTTTAATAATTTGATTATAATGTGAGCATTGGATCTGTTTGGAACTCCTTCCAGTGGTTCACTTTTATTGCTTGTTGTGGGATATATAGAATTATTCCTAAATTATTTTTGCAAACTTTGTTTTATTTAATGTTATTTCTCTCGGTCTCACTGTCCTCCTATTCCACGCCTGCACTATCTCTCTCTCTCTCTCTCTCTCTCTCTCTCTCTCTCCTATTTCTTTGTGTTCAGGAAATGTTTTGGCAGATTTTCTTCAATGTGGAGAGCACACTTTTTAAATATTTAAAGACACAAAGAGAGAGAAAAGATTGGAAAAATTCTCCCATGGATGCAGATTGGTTCTGTGTTCAGGCATCTCTTCAACTCTTAACAAGGCTAGGTATAATCTAACAATTCTTGCTTAAACTGAAACTAATGTACAAATTTCTTACTTAAACTGAAATTACACATAAATAGTGAAAGCTTATAATCCTAAATCTTTTCTGAGTATTTGGACATAATTAGGATTTTATTTCATAATATAAATGGTAACTTTTTTTTTTTTGGTTATTCTGGGACCTGAATCCAAGATCTTGAGATAACTAAACTACTCCACCAGTCTTACTAAAAAAAAAAAAAAATTCCTGAATTGCCCAATCTGGTCTTGAATTTCTCAGCCTCTTGCCTCAAACTCCCAGTGTGCCAGGACTGCAGACATGCGTCTTTATGTGTAACAAATGAAGACTTTTGGAAGATCTAATTTCATGAAGAAACAGTCTTGCTCTTCTTTACAGAATTCAAATTCTCTACAACATGAAGTATTATGGTTTATCTCTGATGTAATTGGAGTTTGTTGTTGTGGTTGTTGTTGCCATTTTGAAGGTTGTCTTTCATCTACAGGGGATGCTGAATTAGACAAAGACAAGTACCTTATACCAGTTCTTCAGTTACAAACATGTTTTATAATTTTTTCTTTGGTCATCTCTGAGAATGAGTGCCAGCTTTTCATCCTAGGCTACAGCCATCTACTACAAATCCAGAAAGGGTAGGGGAACAAGGGAAAATACAATGTCATAAAGAATTCCTATTATCTTTACATTGTCTTTGTTTTTTCAATATGTCTTGTTTACTATAAACATTTTACTCTTTTCCAGAAAACTACAGATTTTATTCTAAGAGTTATTGCTTCTTTCCTCAGGGTTTCTGCAAAGAATGAACTAACACTTACCTTTTCTTCTACTTTGATGATATCATCTTGAATACTTATTCTCATGATTATGTTGTATGTACATAAAAAAAGGGAGAAGTTTAGAATGTCAAAGTTGAAAGGAATTCTGTAATTGTTATATACTACTACCTTTCCTGAGGACTTGACTTTTAAAAATATATAAGTTTTCCTAACAAACTAAATAACCGGTAACATAAGTAAATTTAGAAATAATAAAATTGAGGCACAAAAATGTGAATTACTATTTTGATGCCACAGATAGCAAATGTAAAACCCAAAATCCAAATTCAGTTATTTTCACTGCCATGTTTTTATGTGATTTTCCCTTGCCCTTTTAATCAAGAGCTATGGCACCAATGAATTGTCATTTAATTTAAAAAATAAGAATATTCATGTAATGTCCCTAAATAATAAATGATTACAAATGTGATCAATAACATAATATTGAGGAAATTTAAACATGTATCATGTCAGTGAAGCAATTAGCAAATAAAAAGAAATTTTAAGATAAAGACATTGTGAAATTATAAACTAAGGTTTAGAAATATAGTACTGATTTGTACATACCTGTTCACCAACATTTTACCTAATCTCTTTTACTGTCAAATTAATCCTAATTTTAAAACCTGAGTTGCATGACAAGTTTAAAGCAATGACATTTTGGTAGCACTACAGTAACTCCAAACTTTATTTTTATATGAATTCTTTGTGAATGTTAAAAAGTTCTACTTCCAATTAACATGAATTTTCACAATCTCCATTTGGATTCACAAGATTGTTGTGTCTATTATAAATCTTTTCTCACATCATTAGTTTTTCTAATTATCACAATTTTGTCAAGAAATTTCAGTTTGATGTATTGAAACTTTCTACACCTATAGTTATCTCGGCTTACACTATTGTACTCTAACCAAAGCACCATCATTCTATTCTGTATGCACCATTTCCTTTGTTCCTAGTTTCAATTTTTTTGTTCTCTGTAAAACTCCAGGAGCCAGGCAAACTCCTCTTTTTTGCAAAGCCTCAGCTTTGTAACTTCCAATGAAATGACCAAGAGCTGTAAATCTCCTGTAAATCTAGTTGTCACTGCAAGATTCATCCTTAATACCAAATAAGGCAACAAAATCCTTTTTTCTCCTAAGTTCCCCTCGCCACCATGGTGCTGCACTCTCTTCCTTTATATACTCCTTCCAAACCCTAGCCTGGTTGCACAGCACTGCAAATTCCCATCGTGTCTGTACCACTGGGTACCAGCTTATATAAAGCACTTCCCTTTTTTTCTTTTTGGACGTCATCTCATTTTTGGGTTACAGCATTTGGGGTTTGTCTGAGATTGATGCAAGGACCCACCCCCATTCAAATTATTTTTTGACAATCTGTAAGTATTTTGTTTGAGGTGCGCACATTTGTAATCACAGATGAGCCTAGTGTTCCTTCTGCATCTGGAGTGGGACACCTTCCAGTAATTTGGGGTTTACTGCCCATTTGTAATTTGGGGTTTTCTGCCCATTTGAAATTTGTAATTCTGGCCTTTCCTCCCATTTGTGGTTTGGAGCCTTTCGCCCATTTGACTTTCCATTTTGTGTCTTTGAAACCTTGGGTGGCTCACCCGTCTGAATACTTGCTCTTTTATTTCAGGTTGCATGCTGCCTATTGGATTTAGGGTTATAATAAAAATTATTTCCCTTTATGTCACCTGGCTGTGGACAGAAAATCTTTCTTGTGTGTGTTCTGTGTTTTTCTTGTCTTTTGTGGCATACTGTTTTGTGTCTTTGTTCTTGATCGGTTACTAAGAATCGTGGTCCAAGCACAATCATCTGCATCTTTTTCTCCTTTGACTTGGTCCTTAATCATTTTGGAGACTTTAAGGAATGAGCCTGGGGAAACAGAGACTCCATATCTTTTGTGAACTTGAGTGGCCCACTGGGGTTCCTAACTGGCTCCCAGTGGGGAGTTTTGATCTATCCACAGCCCACTGGGGTTCCTAACTGGCTCCCAATGAGGAGTTTTGATCTATCCACAGCTCAAGCCATTCAACAGTATGTCTTTGGCCCAACTAACCTAGACCAGGTAGTCTATATCCAGGTTTGGATTGGCCTTATCTATGATTCCCCCTGCTTGGCTAAAAAGTTTCTTAAGGCCTTCAATCCTCAACCAGGGAATCCTCTTCTTCTGGTGCCTCTTAAGCAGAAACCAAAATTGGAGATGCGAAAACCTGAGCTGAGCCCAATTCTTCCCACTGAAGAAGAGGAGCCTTTGCCACCACTCTACAGGCCCCTGGATCTGGCACCATCAGCTACAGAACCAGGGTCACCCCCTTCCCACCCTCCCAGCCGAATTCGGACCAGGAGTTATCAGCATGGAGAATCACTAGACTCCTTTTCTTTGACCCCTGCTCTTCTCTCTGTGCACAAGGTCCCTAATTCTGAAGACCCCTCTCCCCCTATATTCACCTATGTTCCTTTCTCCACTTATGATCCTTATAATTGGAGACAACAAAACCCTCCCTTTTCAAAGGACCATCAGGGAATTATTGCTGTTTTGGAATCCATTTTCTCCACCTATCACCCCACTTGGGATGACTGCCAGCAGATGTTACAGATTTTGTTTATGGCAGAGGAAAGAGAATGCATTCACACCTTAGGCTGAAAAGCAGTGCTTGATCCTGATGGAAACTCATCCCCCTGATATGGAATGCCAGAACCACGTTTGTCCTTTGTCCTGCCCCGACTGGAATCCTAATACCATTGAAGGTAAAAAGGCTCTCCATTGATATCACCAGTTGTTTTTAAAAGCCCTTAAGGCTGCCGCCAGAAAGCCCACAAATTTGTCCAAGGTTTCAGAAGTAAGACAATTGGCTGACGAGTTCCCCTCTGGTTTCCTGGAGAGATTACAAGAGGCTTATCGCATTTATACACCCATAGATCCAGCAGCTCCAGAAAATGCATGGGCTATTAACATCACCTTTATGACTCAGTCAGCCCTAGATGTTAAGCAAAAAGTACAGAAGCTTGAAGGGTTTGAGGGAATGCCTCTTAGTCAGTTGTTACAAATAGCTCAGAGGGTGTTTGACCACCAGGAAGATCCAAAGGACCAAAAGCTGACTAAGGTATTAGAAGTTCTGACCAAAAAAGTCACTAAGTCTAATGAAAAGCCCCACCCACTTCTAGACAAAAATCAATGTGCTTACTGCAAGGAAAGGGGACATTGGTGAAAGGATTGCCCTAAGCTCAAGGCTAAGATAGAGAAAAATGCAAAGGCTCTACTGGCCCATGATTGAGGAAGTCAGGGCTCATATGCCCCCCCTGAGCCTAGGCTAACTCTCAATGTGGGGGGCCAACCATTAATTTCCTGGTGGATTCTGGAGCAGCTCATTCAGTCCTCACCCAGCCTATAGAGACCCCTACTGGGGAAAAGTTAAAAGTACTGGGAGCCATCAGAACTGCAAAAACTTATCCAAAACTTCGAGGCCCGTTTGCCAGACCAGGGCAAAAGACTATCTCCCATGAGTTCTTGTGGGTACCCAAGAGCCCCAGTTCCTTGCTGGGCTGAGACCTCTTAAACAAACTTAAAGTTCATCTCAGCTTTGAATTGGCCACCACAGATGTGCAAGTGAAAAGTGGCTCTCACAAGCCCCTTGGCACCTGGGTCTTAGCTCTATATCCAGAGGGAGAAGGACATTTGTTTTTAGAAGACCTGAAAATTCCTAATGATAATGAATTGCTCAACAATTAATTCAAGAGTTTCCTGGGGTGTGGGTGGAGTACAACCCCCCTGGCCTGGTGATAAACCAGGTTCCATTGATAATTGAACTCTTGCTTCAAGCCACCCCTATATGACTCAGACAATACCCCCTTAGCTTACAGGCCCTCCAGGGCATAGCAAAGCATGCAATGAGGTTAAAAAACTTTGGCATCCTGAGATCCTGCACTTCCCTATGGAATACCCCCTTGTGCCAGTCCAAAACCTGGGACCCAAGATTATTGGCCAGTGCAAGACCTAAGGGAAGTAAACAAGAGAGTCGTAAGTCTTCACCTTACTATACCCAACCCCTATAACTTGCTGAGCCTGCTGAGCCTGGAGCACACCTGGTATACTGTGTTGGACATAAAACATGCCTTTTTCACCCTGCCCTTCGCACTGGTAAGTCAAGCTATTTTTGCATTTGAATGGACTGACCCCATATCAGGGGTATCCGAGCAATTGACCTGGACCCATCTACCCCAAGGTTTTAAAAATGCACCCACTCTGTTTGATGAGGCATTGGCCAGGGTTCTCTTAGGATTCAGAGTGGGCCACCTGGAGGTGATTCTCTTGCAGTATGTTGATGACCTCTTGCTGGCAGCAGATTCATATGAATGTTGTGGGAGTGCTACCCAGGATCTTTTATGAGCCATGGATACATTGGGCTATAAAGTGTCGGCTAAGAAGGCTCGATTATGCCAACAACTTGTGACTTACTTAGGCTACTAGATTCATGAGGGAAACGAACTCTTTCTCCTCAATGAGTACAGGCCAAAATGCAAATTCCAACCCTGCCACTAAAAGGCAGGTGAGCGAATTCCTGGGAGCTGTGGGATATTGCAGACTTTGGATAAATAGATTTGCTGATACAGCTCAGCCTCTTTATGACTCCCTGATGGGGACCACCCAAGGTCCTCTGGATTGGACAGATTCTCAAGACCAGGCTTTTAAGTGATTGAAACTAGCTCTAACTGAGGCTCCTGCCTGCCCTGGCTCTACCTGATATCCAAAAGCCTTTTTCCCTCTACATGGATGAGAAGTGAGGAATAGCTAAGGGTGTCTTGACCCAGAGCTTGGAGCCATGGCAGAGGTCTATTGCCTATCTCTCTAAGAGACTGGACAGTGTAGCAGTTGGATAGCCACCTTGTTTGCAGGTGATTGCCTCTGTGGCCATCTTGGTAAAAGAGGCCCCCAAACTAACTTTTGGGCAAAAACTCCTGATTGTCCCCTCACATTCCTTGGAGACCCTTGTTAAGGCCCTACCAGATCAGTGGCTGTCCAACTCTGGAGTGATGTACTACCAACCTCTGCTCTTAGATCCAGCAACCATTAGTTTTAAAGAAACAGCTGCTTTAAACCCTGCTACTCTGCTCCTTGCTGATGATCCATCTTTGCCCCTCCATGACTGTGCTGATGTTATTGACCACCCCACGGGGATCCAACCTTACCTGATGGATCAGCCCCTGCCTGGGGTCCCATCATACTTCTTCAATGGAAGCAGCTTCATACATCAAGGTAAGCGGGTAGCAGGAGCTGCAATGACCACAGATACCCAGGTCTTGTGGGAGTAAGATTTAGAGCCAGGCACCTCTTCCCAACAAGCTGAGCTCATTGCTCTCACTGAGGCCCTCAAGTTGTGTGAGGGAAAAGATAATAATATTTACACTGAAAGTAGATATGCCTTTGCAACTTCTCATATTCTTGGGGCTATTTATCAGGAGAGAAGCCTATTGTCCTCTTGGGGTCAGAAGATCAAGAATGCCCCCAGATTTTGGAATTACTGGCTGCCAAAATGAGTAGCCATCATCCATTGTAAAGCCTATCAGATGGGAGATGATCCTGTTATATGTGGAAATAACTTAGCTGATGCTATAGCCTGGAAGGTGTCCCTAAAATCAGTGGGGACTGAGCCAATCCTGACATTGTTATTGGTCCCTTCAACCTTGTCAAAGCCTTTTTACATTCAAAAGGACCTGCACTTGGCTGCTCAACTCCATGCCAAGCCTACTATTCCTGGAGGCTGGTATCAACTGCCTGAAAAATGAGTCCTCCTTCCAGAAATATTGTGATGTAAGCTCATTCACCAGGCCCACCAATCCACTCACTTGGGAGGAACAAAGCTAACTGCCCTTTTCCTGGACCATTTCTTCATCCCTAACCTAACTAAGTTTGCTCAATCTGAAAGCTCCACATTTCTCCAATGTCAATTGATAAATCCAAAGTGACTGAAACTAATGGAGACTGCTCAATACCATGGAACCATGCCTGGAGAACATTGGGATATCGATTTTACAGAGATGGGAAAACCTGGACTCCAAGAACATAAGTACCTTCTAGTAATGGTTTGCACCTTCACTGGATGGGTTGAAGCTTTTCCTACCAAATCAGAGTCAGCATTAATAGTAGTTAAAAAGTTTCTATATGAGATTATTCCCAGATTTGGCCTCCCTTTTTCCATGGGGTCCAACAATGGTCTAGCTTTTATAGCTCAGATAACTTAAAAATTAACCAAGTCTTACAGATTGACTGGAAACTGCATTGTGCATACTGACCTCAAAGTTCAGGACAATTAGAAAAGATGAATCAGACTTTAAAAATTGTAATAACTAAGATGGCCTCACAAACTGGTGAAAACTGGGTGAGTCTCCTTCCTTTTGCCCTTTTGCATGTGCATTGTACTCCCTATGTGGCTGGTATTTCTCCATTTGAAGCCCTATATGGGAGACCCCCCTCCCCTTATTCCTAAGGTTTAGGAGGAGAAACTAGCAGACCTAGCTAACCAGGATCTTATTAAGTCCCTCCAGGCCCTCCAACCTGTTCTGACCTCGGTCCATTGGCTGTTTAAACAACAGAATCTTTCTCCTGCTGTCTCTCCTGAAGACTAACCACCTGGCAGCAGAACCTGGGACTCAAGTCTTCATCAAGAGACACCAATGAGAGTCTCTTGAGCCATGTTGGGAAGGCCCCTACACTGTGGTCCTCAGCACCCCAGTGGCTATTAAAGTTGCAGGAAAGACTGCTTGGATCCATCATTCCCAATTCAAGCCCATTCCGGCCTCTGAAGATGATCAATCTGCAGATAAGTGGGCTGTTATCCCCTCTTAAAACCCCTTAAAATTAAAATTGCCAAATGCTCTTAATAATTTTGTTCCTTTGGGCCATCCTTTATGGAGATCTCAGGGGTATGTCTCATAACCCTCAATTTGGAACTTGGAAGATAACTGATCACAACACTGGTGAGGTGTTGGCAAACAATGCCACCGTCCATGGCATCATAAAACTAGATCTATGTGCTCTATTAAATAGAGCTCCCCCACCACCTAGACAAAGGAGGATGAAGATGGGGGTTGGGTGCTCCATCACCCTGTCACATATACTAGGTTAGAAAAAAAATGTGGTCTATGTAAAGATCTAGATAGTCAGAAGACATTACAGTCCACTGACTGGTACCTCTGTCCCCAGAAACAACAGCCAGCTACTGACCTTGCTCACATTGGAGTGTCCAGGGATTATCATACTTGGAGATGTTCACAGTCCCTAGAAACAGAATATTTTTGTAGATATCAGGGTTGTGAAACCATATACCCTTGGTGTGGAAATCAAGTAGACCCCCACCTTTTTCATATTTTGTGAAACCCCATCTTCCTGTACTCTCAGCCAGTGTAATCTTATGACTTTCAAACCCAAGATTCCAACCAATCCTATCTGGAAGGCAGGATTTCATTATGGAATTAGGCTATGCTTCTCTGGATATAACCCCAGAAATGCCTTTACCATTCATTATTCCTGGCCCCATCCAGACAGCCCACACAAGGCGCATAGGCCCTCAAGCTCCCCAGCCACCTTCACCACCTCCTCCTACCACACTTCTCCCTTCCTCTCCTTCTAAAACCTTTGCTCCTCACCCAGGAGCAACCATCCCTTTGCTCCCTGCTACTCTTGCATCATTTCCAGATACCTTCCTGCCTCTAGATATTTGTTTACCAGTTCCTTAATGTTAGTACTCTAAATCTCACTGCTGACTGTTGGCTTTTTCTCCCATCTCATCCACCATGGTAGTATCCATATGGGTACTCCCATGGCTGATGTTACAGTGAATCAGCTTTCAAACTCCTCTGCAGATGACTCTGCCTGTTGGTGGGGTGCTAGACCCCTGCTCACCCTGGATAACATCCAGGGTATTCCAGGAACCTGTGCGTACTCTGCCTCCTACCCCTTGAGGACTTCCCCCTATGCTATGCTCTGTAATCTCACTTCTTCTGCCTTGATTCATAATCTCTCCTACCCTGCTAATCGGCACCTTGTTGCTCCCAATGGAACTTAGTTCACCTGCACTTCTGGTATAACTCCCTGTTCTATGCATTACCTGTTCACCCAGCATTCCCAGCTCTGCATATTAGTTCATATTTTTCCCCAAGTGTATTGGTACTCTGGAGAAAATGGAAGGAGCCATATCTTCCCTAGTTCTGATTTTGAGAACTTTGTCTGATTCAAGAGAAACCCTGTGCTTATATCTGTACTGCTGGGGATGAGGGTGGCAGGATCAATGGGTCTGGGAGTGTCTAGCTTGTTAATTGGAGACCAAAATTATAGGCACCTAAGTTTGCTCATTGATCAAGATCTAGCCACCCTTAGTGACTCTCTCTAATTTGGAAGATTCCTTAAGTTCCCTGGCTGACATGGTTTTACAAAACCAATGGGGATTGGATCTCCTATTCCTAAAATAGGGAGGTCTCTATTTGGCTTTAGGGGAAAACTGCTGCCTGTATGCCAACCATTCTGGGGTTATTAGACATAACATAGCTAGCCTTAGAAAATGGCTGCAGGAATGAGAACAGGCCAGACAGGCTGAAAAAAACTGGTTTGAATGTTGGTTCTCTTTCCCCCTAGGCTAACAACCTTGATTATGGCAGTTGCAGGACCTTTGTTAATCCTATTCATCTGTGTAACTATTTGACCTTGTGTTATAAACAGATTTGTAAATTATGTCAGAGACCAATTTCAAACTATTAAATTGATGGTCTTAACAACACAAGGTTATGAGCGGATACCATTGTCTGAGAATCCCACTGTGAGCTAATGATTTGTCTGAATGATGAAAAATCAGTGGGGAATTTTGTGCTCTAACCAAAGCACCACCATTCTGTTGTGTACATGCCGTTTCTTTTGTTCCTAGTTTCAATCTTTTGTTCTCTGTAAAACTCCTCTTTTTTGCAAAGCCTCAGCTTTTGTAAATTCCAATGAAATGACCAAGAGCTGTAAATCTCCCATAAAGCTATTTTTCACTGCAAGATTCATCCTTAATACCAAATAAGGCAACAAAATTCTTTTTCACTCCTCAGTTTCCCTCCCCACTCTGGCACTGCGCTCTCTCCCTTTATAAACTCCTTCCAAACCCTAGCCTGGTTGCACAGCACTGCAAATTCCCATCGCATCTGTGCCACTGGTTACCAGCTTAAATAAAGCACTTCCTTTTTTTTTTTTTGGATGTTGTCTCATTTTTGGATTACAGCAACACCACCAATGTTTCTATTTTTTATTATTGTTCATAATCTATAAACCCTTGCACCATTATTTTTCTCTAATTTGATCATGTCAATTAGTTTATAAAAATTATTTGCTGCTATGTTATTGCTGTTTTGGTGCCAATTTTTATTCAGAAAAGCTCCTACACATCTATGTAGTAAATTCACAATCAGATGTGGAAAACAACAGCTAAAATTATAATTTAATAAATGAAATTAGTTACAGAAAATGAATCCTTATATTTAGCTCTATCAGTTTACCTATTATAATAGAGAAATAAATGACTACAGAGATGTGGTACAGTATACACATACACATATGCTGTATATGTGTGTACACACACATATACACATATGCTGTAAAAAAGTGTATATTACACTTTTTAGTAAATTTTTCTGCCCTTATTTCTGCACAGAAATTCTTCCATGCTTTTGTAAATCTGGAGATAATTATTTTAAATTTTTTTATTTTAATCAAAGATAATATAATATAATATAATATAATAAACTTTAAAATTATTACAGGCAAATTTTAAGTGATTTCTGTGTTTATTTCAAAACCAGTAGGCTTCCTTTTGGATACTAAAGATTTTTTAATCATTTCCTGTCTTTTCTACTCTGTAATAACTTCTCACACTACCTTAGTTCTCCACAAGTAATATGACATTATAAAAGCTACCTAAATACATATAAATGTAGATATCCACATTTCAATTCAATCTGAGATTGTAATAACTCATTCTTCAAGGAAATCTATTATCTGTTCAAAACCCAGGACACAGTCAAAATAGCCTTGCAAATGCTGTTCATATTCATTCACTCAAAATGGTACAGTGAGAGCAGCATATGATGAAATGTGCAGAAGGAACTAAATGTTCTATAACCAAGAGAAAAAAGTGAAGCTTAAAGGAAGTGCACTAAGTAAATGAAGACATGCATTTCCAGAAACTTCTTTCAGTCTTTTGTATTGTAGTGTTTCATCCCACCACTTTAAGTAGCAATGACTCACAAACCTCTAACATTTTATGAATCATGAAAGAAAATGTTCTCTATGAGTACTGATCTTTACTACATTTCTTTTAATTACAGAAAAAAAATCCAGCTGTATTTCAACTTATATGTGTCAGCAATACTGATGAAAATATCTGCTTTATACCTTTAATTTGTTTAGCCATATAAATTTTTTAAAAAGTTAAACAAAGCAGCATCATTTTAATAAGGAATTATTCAGATAAGATTTTTAAGAAATAATCCCCAATATGCAGTAACATTTAAGAACAAACATTGAATAATTTTAAACTGTTTAATATTTGATACCTTAATGTTTATTTTTGAGATGTTAGTAATTCAAGGCATTTGATTTCATATCTCTGTATGTTGGAGAGATTTCAATTTATGGTGAGCACTTGTAAAAAGTCATCTTTATGCAAGTAAGACTACCAGTGTGCTTCTCTACAAATTAACTCAAAAACTGTATGATTTTTCAAGGCTGCATTATAAAAATGTTGGGAACATTTATAACTGAAAGTTTCCTTAAATATTATTTAAATACTTCATATAGTTTTTTAAAGCAATATTTATATACAAAGACTATCAAGTGTTAGATCCCCCTCATCTGAGATACAGCACAATCATCATGGCAATGATTCAAAACTGTGCCGTGATAATGAACACCTCCTTCCCAGAAGCCCCTGTGGCTTCTCCTTCCCAATAGTCTCTGCTAAAGTTCGGGCATGTAAAAATCTACTCAATCCCCTGCACTCTCACAAAATAAATCAGCTCACACCAGTCCCTAGAGCCCTTCCCCCATCACAGCCTATATCAGGCAGAACCTGCCCTTCGTCTGCAGAGCGCTGTCACAGCCTTCTCTGTGGTGACTCTTTCCATTCCTCCCCCCATTAAACTCTTTTTTAAATCTAGTCACCTCCTCTTTTTTAATATTCTGTGCTGTTCTAGATTGAGTACAAATCACTCAATCAGTTGGTGCTGGTGATCCAGCAGCCGGAAGCTGTGTGGCTCCTGGGGAGTCTGTCCGCAGTCTGAGCCCCCCCACCCCAACCTACAGACCTTTCTTCTCTCCTCCTCCTCCTCTTCCTCCTCTTCCTCCTCCTCCTCTTACTCCTCTTCCTCCTCTTCCTCCTCTTCCTCCTTTTCCTCTTCCTCCTCCTCCTCCTCCTCCTTCTTCTTCCTCTTCCTCTTCTTCTTTTCTCTCTCTCTCTCTCTCTCTCTCTGCCTCTGTCTTTTTCTGGGACTAGGGACTCCTCTGCCTTGCTGTTTCTAGCCAACATCCAACACCAGCTTTCATCTTATCAGGTCCAAGGTGAGCCTCACCTGTACTCTACTTTGGGGTACCTTTCCTAAACTGTGGCCACATCAGGAAATCCCCTTTCTACTCTACTCCTCCAGAATTTATACATCCTTTGGAACTTCCCATTTGTCTTCTCTGATGACAACTGGTGAATTCATTGTGGAGATTACTCTATTCCCTTAAGGTGAATACAGTAATCTCCCACTGGTTGTGCCTTACTGGAGGGTGATGACTCTCTGCTGACTCACAATCCTTCCAAACCCTGGATCACTTTTCTAATCCAAAAACATGGGCAATAATCAATCATTACCTGACAAAACTACTCCTCTGGGCTGTACTTAGATACACTTGTGTTAAAACAAACTCTCAGACCAAAGAAGTTAACATTAAGAGATTTATATAACTTTTACTACTGAAATGACAAGTGAGGGTAAATACTCCTCACTGCTAATTTGCTTCAAGCACCCCTCAGTCTTTGCTTCAGTTCCCCAATACCCAGTATCCTCTATACATCAATAGGGACTCAACCCTATTATCCACCACTTGTTAACTAATGGGTTTCTAAAAGTCACTCACTCACCTTATGACACCCCTATTCTCCCTGTCCTCAAATCCAACAGCTCCTATTACCTAATCTGAGATCCTAGAGCTATTATCAGTACAATAACACCAATTCACCCGGTGGTGCCAAGCCCTTACACAACGCTCATATTCCTCCATGTACCTCTCATTTTCCTGCATTAGACTTAAAAATACATTTTTCACTATTCTCTTACATCCACAATGCCAAGACCTTTTCACATTTACATGGACAAATTCAGATACTTTTCAGTCTACTCAACTAAGGTAGACAGTGCTACCCCAGAAATTCAGAGACAGCCCTCACTTCTTCAGCCAAGCCTTAGCCAATGATCTTGCAACTATAAATATGCAACCTAGTACACTCCCTTCACAAAGCTTAAGGAGGCCCTCCATAGAGCCCCTACACTTACACTTCCTAATCCTACTATACCCTTTATTCTATACACTACAACAGATAAGGATAATGCAATGGGAGTATTGGGACATAGTAAAAAGACCTTCATTCCAGGCTGTAGCCTACCTCCCAAAACAGCTAGACACTACAGTTAGAGGATGGCCTGCCTGCCTTCATGTGATAGTCCTGACAGCCATCCTGACACAAGAAGCTAAAAAGTTCACTTTAGGACAGACAGTCACAGTTTACTCATCATACCATCTAGTCAATCTAATTTCTCACAAGACATTCCCAGCTCTAATGACCCTGTCACAGCTACAACAAGTACATCTAACTCTAATACAAGACCCCCATGTCACAATCTCAACCAGCAACACCCTCAATCCAGCTACCGTACTGCCCCCTCCTACAATAGATTCAGAGATAAGTCCTCTACATGACTGCGCAGTTTTCCAATTAACTCATACTTCCTTCTCACATATACATGATTTTCCTCTCTTTACTGCTAACCTCTAGCTCCTACAAAACTCCAAGTTCTCCTCTGATCACCTGCTCAGTTAAGACCCTTTGAGTTTATGTGCAATAGACTATTTGTCTTACAAAACTTGCCTTCACCTTCTAACCTTTCTCCCTTAGCTGACAACATTCTGGTTCTCTCATTCCTCCAACACCTTTTTCAAAAATACACAGATCTTTGCCTCCTTCAACCCTCCAAGGGACACATGACAGATCCTCCTTTATCTCCAGGAGACTTAATATATATTAAAATTCCTAAACCCACAGGTTCAACTTCAACTCTTCAACCTAAGTAGAATGGACCTCACTTGGTATTCATTGGGACTCCAATTGTGGTAAAGTTAGAGAGATTCCCATGCTGGTTTCACATTACCCAGACAAAGAGATATCATTCACTGCCTGGTAGTCTCGACCCCAAACACATTAAAGGGACTTTATGGACCTCACATCCAATAGCTCCCACCCATCTCAGATTAACACACACACACACACACACACACACACACACAATGCTAAAGCTTTGCTACCCTACCTGGTTTTGGCCTATACATGGCTCTATACTTCTCCTCTTCCTCACAGGTGATCTAACACTCTACCACACCCCCAAAAAAGACATCATTCTCCAAATGCTTACAGTTATCGCACTCTTCACATTAATAATCTTACTGTTTACATTCCTCAATTGCCTAAGTAAACATGATAGGCTCCCTCTTCTACCTCAGTCTATTCCTTCACCTAATCCTACAATACTCAGACACCCCAAAATACCAATTCTACCCAACTAAACATGGGGAAGCAGTGGGTGCTTCCCACACAACCATAGCTCAAGCCAATTAGACCTCAGGACCTCTAATATTTGATTTCCCTTGGAGTGTGCTCACTATTAAAGGTTACCATAGTGGACAACCTATGAATGCAACCTATGCTCCTCAGTTTTGCCTCTGCCATGACAACTACATCTACATCAACATAGCTACCACATGTAGATTCTGGACAGAGGTCTTACATATTCATGTAAAAAATCTAAAAACATTTCCACTACTTCCTGCAAGTCAAAGATGGGGTTTTCACTTGTATGTCACGTCTGCCCCTAAACCTATATTTATAACTCTTCACAATTTCTCCCCAATACATGTCCTCACATCTCAACTCTTAACATCTTCCCCACGCTTAAGAGACACACATCTCATGACTGCCCCCATTCCTCAACTTTTAAACAACACTTTTGAACTTTTATATGCTTTCAATATCTGAGACCCTAGCTGCTGGCTATGACTACCCTATCAACAAAATCTCCATATGGCATCTCCGATAAACTAAACCAATCTCTATTCTAACAAAAACCTCAAACTATTGTGGGGACCCTTACAGTTGCCCATAACCACTATGGCCTATAGACATAACAGGTAAACTCACTGGCCATGGTAGTTCACCAACAAAGAAGGACACTCAGTATTCTCACAGCAAAAAAAGGGGGATATTATACTATGTTGGCAGAAGAATGTTGCTATTTTGTTAACCAATCGGGTTAGTAAAAGTAACCCGATTACTTAGTAAAAAACCAGGTACAAAAGTAAAAAAATTGGCAACTAACACATGAACAGACACTGCTTTTCAAAATCTACCTCCTGGTCATCATGGTGGGGCTCCCTAGGCACACGGGCCCCCATCGTAATGCCAGGCTCCTCTTGTGGTTTATCCAAGCCAAAACACAAGTGTTCACTACTGAAGAAATCCTACTCCTGAGTGACATCTCTGCCTCACAGACTTGGACTGAACAGATCCCTCAATCTCATTCCCTTCTACCCTAGGCCCCAACAAATCTCCTTTTCAGCAAGAAACAGCCAGAGACACTTTTAAGTGCCCCTTAACATGAAAGAGATGGGAATGTTAAATCCCCCTTCTGAGAGACAGCACAATCATCATGGCAATGATTCAAAACTGTGCCTGATAATGCACACCTCCTTCTTCCCAGAAGCCTTCCCAGAAGCCTCTCCCTCCCAAAAGTCTGTGCCAAAGCTCAGGCATGCAAAGATTTACCCAATCCCCTGCACTCTCACAAAATAAATCAACTCACACCAATTCCCAGAGCCCTATCCCCATCAGAGCCTATATCAGGCAGAACCTGCCCTTTGCAGAGAGCTGGCACAGCCCTCTCTCTGGTGACTCCCTCCATGCTCCCCCATTAAATTCTTTTCTTATCTAGGCACCTCCTCTCTTTTCATATTCTACACTGCCCTAGATTGAGTATAAATCAGTCATCATGGTAGCTTGGTTACTAAAACTCTCAATTCTATGTATGATGATCTCAGATTATAATTTCTTCTTTGATAATTCTCATAATTAATGGTAAAAATATAAGGAATCCAAAAATTTTCCTCCTGTTTATAAAGATTAGAAGTTGTAGTATATTGAGGCATCATTTCAATACAATTAAAAGTCCTTTGCTACTAAAACAAAGATTGTTGTTATGCAATTATGCACACAGCATATATTAAATCTATATTTTACAGTAGCTACTGACAGAAAAAATGTTTTGTATGACATGCTGATGCTAATGTATCCACCTATAGGGTTAGGCAAAGATGATTGCATAGGCATATGTTGTCTTTTCATTTTTACAGAAATTTTGTTTATAGGATGCATAAATTAATAAAGATGTATAGTAAAATAATGTGTTAGGGAAAATTTTGAGGTATAATTATATAACTTACTTTAATAGTATTTTACTGATTTTAATAATTTATTTTTATTATAGAAAATAAATATTGTACATATGGCAGTAATACATGTGTGAATTGCATTATGTCTAAATTAGTTTATATATATGTCTCCTTAAATTATTATGTTTTTAAGAAAGTATTCAGAAATAATTTTTTTATTTTTTTAAAATATGAACTAAATTTTATCCATATTGATGACTAAAAACTTTATCTTTTGGAATTTTGTATGACCTTAAATTATTACTTCATTGTACTTTTTGAGTATATAGAAAATTTTCATAGACAGTACATCAATCCGTATATCAAAAAATAGTGCAAAAAGGACATCACTTATATTTTAAAATAGATCCAAATTAAATACAGGTTTATATGTAAGAGGTTTCTTTCTAATGCAGGGACTAAATATAAATAAGATTCATTGAAAGATGCTATTTTTGCTTACTATGAATAACAGACATATTGGCGTATCATCTTTAACCATCAACACTTCAAAGCATTTGCAAATTTCTGAAAATAAGCAGCTCTATTTACTAACTACGTAATAAGCCTCATGGTTATGCTAACATAGTCCTTGTAACAAACAGTACTTTTCATAAATTACAAATGCTTTAGTCAAAATTTACTAGAGAAACAGAAATAACACAAGATACACAAATATATAAGAAATTATGAGATTGGTTTACAGTGGTCAGCCAAAAATGTTAGATGAGGGAGCCTGCAGAGGTTGTCTGCACACTGGAGGTTGAATGGTCCAGCCCAAGGGCGGGAGCTCACTGCAGTGTCCCATGCAACTCTGTAGCAGGAGGCTGATGGGTCTGCCAAGGAATGCTGAAGAATCCACAGCAGAAGACTGAAGAGTCTGAGACCAAAGGCTGAAGAGTCCCGGATGAAGCCTAACTGTCTGTGCCAGAAGCCAAGAGACGATGTCTAAGCTGAAAGTGAAGACTGGGGCTCCTTGGAAGAACCAGCAATCAGTACCTCCTCTTTTGCCTTTTATTGTATGCAGGCTGCCCCCACTGGAATGGCTGTAATACTCACACTATCTGCCTGCCCTCCTCTTCTACAGACAGAGGATGTTACAAACTAAGGACCCTGGCCCCCTGCTGAATCACTTAGCTAAATTTCTGACCTTCTCAAATGGACACAATGAGCAATATCCTAGAATGGTAAGGGCTTGCCCTCTACACCCCAGGATGCAGAGCTGCTGAGTCACTTAGGTAAGCTTCTAGATTTCTCAAGTTGACAGGATGTATCAAACATAAAAATATATGTCAAAAAACTTCAGCAAAGATTAAAAAGCTTAATTTAGTTAAAGTTACAGGGTAACTGAGTGGTAGAACTAAGTTTTATGAATGGATATTTTAGCAGTTTTGAGCTTTTGTGTTCTGTGAACTTTGTCAATTCCTCAAACTGTTTAAATATTATTTGATTTTAAGCATTAGTGTTCTCTGAGTTTTGGCAAATAAAATTATATTTTGTGATAATTATGCCTCAATATTTACCTTTCTTTAATATTTTATATAGTATATATGTATTTCAGTTTTGACTTGTTCATCAGTAGCATACCAAGAATCTATGTATTTAATTCATATTGTTTTTATTATGTTTTAATTCATATTGTTTTTATTAAATAACATTAGTTTTAGTGCTATATTTTAGATTTCTTCAAAAAATTCTACATTAAAATAGCTCTTTTTCTTTTCCACATATTAGCATATACTTTTTTTTATTATACTGGTTTAGTCTTTATTTTTATTAATCAATTTTATTGGTACATTTTAGATATACATAATTATCACATTCATCATAGAGAATTTGTATGTGCACATGATATAACTTAATTCATTTTCCCATTTTCCCATATCATCAAGCTCTCTTCCCTTGCCTGTTTACTAAAGCTTTGTTCACATTTTTCCATGTTTTCTTGTTATTTTTCCCTTCCATTTTTTCCTTCCACCATCCCTTGTTCCCATTCTCATTTGAGCATTATAATCCTATCTAATAATATCTAATATACATTGTATTCCTTATTTACAGGTTTGGTTTCTCACATCAAAGAAAAAATGCAAATTTACTCATGAGTGTTCAATTTATTTCACTTAAGAGTATGGTCTAGGGCTGGGGATTTAGCTCAGTGGCTTAAGCGCCTGCCTCGCAAGCAAAAGTTCATGAGTTCAATCCCCGGTACCAAAAAAAAAAAAAAAAAAAAAAAAAAGTATGGTTTCAAAATCCTCCATTTACTTAGAAATGTCTCAAGTTTATCCTTCTTTCTGACTGAGTAGTATTGTAAAAAAAAAATCTATATCTTGTTTACCCATTCATCCACGGATAGGCACTTGAATTGTTTACAAGATTTGATTATTACAAACTGTGCTGCTATAAAAATGGGTGCATACATCACTGTGATATGATGTTTTTAATTTTGGGAGTAAGATACCAAGAAGATAACTTGGATGGAATCTCTAGTTTTAGGTTTTTGATAAATCACCACACTGATTTTCACCAGTCTACACCAACAGTGAAGGGTTCGTTACATTCCCCACAGCTCAACTGCCACACTGTCTTTACTGCTGTTGTGAATGGAAAAAGTAAACATAATATCAGTGTTTTGTTCCCAAATTCACAGGGAAAGAATTAGTTACTTTATTAAATATACAAAAAGCTTTATATTTTTCTCTAGATTCTTCTTATTACAATGAGAATGTTCTCTTCTATTTTTGAAAATTTTGGTGAACAATAAATACTGACTTTCTTAATATATACTTACATATCTATTGAAGAGATTTGCTGTTTTTGAGGATAGATATTTTTTGTCTAGTCAAAAAGTTTTTTCTTTCCCCTTGTTTAAAAGAACATTTTTTTCTATTTTGAAAGCTTATTGGATTTTATTGAGCTCTGTTTTTGTATCTATTGGTAACATGTGTTTAATGATATTATAGGGTTTACTTTTTTCTCTATCAGTTGCAATGACACATTCTGCGAAAATATTTTCCACTATTGTTCCATACTTCACATTGTGAGTGAAACATGAGGTTTTCAGTGTCACTCATTACATTTAGTTCCCAATAATCATTATTTTGATAATTAGCATCCCAGTTAATATAAGATTAGTTTTAACTTTCTTTACAATATTTGTAAGGATTATTATTTAATTAAGAAATTCTAATATAATTAATTTAGTTAAACTCTTTGCTTAAACTCAAATGCACATTTTGTATTTAATTTTGATGAATAAACCATTTGGTTCTCCTTAATTTTTTCTTGTTTTCAGGATTTTATTTTTAAATTAAATCTTCCCAAAATAGTCATTATCACTATTTTATTCTAAGTACCATTTTACATTGGCTTACTTGTTTATCAATTTCCTTACTTGTTTATCAATTTCCTTAGCTAATTTTTTTAAGTGCAAAAGGTAAGATACGATGAGTTTTATAATCAGTCATATAACTGTAGATGACGAATGAAATAATGGCTGTTCCCCAAAAAAGAAAATTTCCTGGGAAATATATCAGTCAGTCTGAATGAGATAATTGATCTTTACAAGAAATACAAAAAATTAACTTTATTAATATCTGAATAGCATGAGTTTTAAAAGTAATATGCGCTCTGTAACTTCCTTTATTAGTGTTTTCTCCTTGTATGAATGTCTTTTGTCTTTAATATAAATTGCCTTGAATTTATGTATCCACTTGCATATAATAAAGTATGCATTTCTCACTTGCATATAATAAAGTATTCATTTCTCTAAAGACAACATTAATAAGAAAGTAATTTAAAAATAAAGATTGATCATAACATTTACCAAAGATAGAAAAGTAACTTAAAATGAAATCGTAAGTTACATACAAGGAAAAATTGAATTTAATTAAATATACTTTTCTGTTGGGTCTTCTTCTATCACATGCATGTTAGACCAATATTTTGCTTTTTCAATCTATGTAAAAATATGTAGCCCTCTGGATTTTTGTGCTTCTCTTTTTATTTTTCTGTTGTTTAACTGTTTTGGGGGAGAGTTGTAAGTATATCATTTCATTTATTTGCTTTAGATTTTGGATGTTTTTTTCTTTTGCAGTACTGAGAATTGACTCCATAACCTGACACTAGCTAGGTTAGTTCTCTACCACTGCACTATACTCCCAGATATATCTCTTTATAAATAGTTTCTCAAATGATCCAAAGTAATTCATGTAGAGATCCAACAGTTAATTTGAAAGTGAATGTTTAAAAGTCTTCTACTAACTCCAAGGTCTAACCTGATTTCTAAATTTAAGGAGACAAATAGAAAGAGATGACAATATAATTCAGAAAATTTGTTGATATTTAAATGTACAAGTTTTATTTTAGAATATTTTTCAATTCCAAGTGACTATCAGTTAAAATATATCATTTTAGTGTTCTATCTCAGAAAATATTCAAATGTAACAAAACATGTAAGTTTAAATAATATTGCTCAACCCTCAGGGAACCTCCCCAAGACTGGCAGCTTGGGCTGGGCTGTTTGGATTTGGAACATTTTGGAGACCAGCATCTCAGCCTGACTCTTTGGGACCGGTAGGACCGCCCTTCATCCTCAGGGAACCTCTCAGAGACCAGCAGCTAGGCCTGGTCTGTTTGGGATTGGGAACTTTGTGGAAACTGGCATCTTGGCCTGACTGTTTGGGACTCATAGGCCTGCCCTTCACCAGCAAGGAACCTCCCGGAGACCAGCCTGGGACAAAGGACAGCGGTCTGGCCCACCCGAGGTTCCACAGGCTGCGGTCCACCACACCCAGCATCTGCCTTACAACTTAGAGAGCCAGGAGCCTGCAGAGGGGAGTTAGCATCCTGTGAGGGAGCCAAGAGCCTGTGGGGGAGCCACCGCTGATCCAGGAAATGAGGATGCAAGAGGTAATTCACCACACATGCAGAGGAAGCTTTGGAACACTGCACAAAGAAAGGAAATATAGAAAAATGACAAAAGGAAAGATGAAACGGCAGGCTCAAAGCTCCAGCCCTCCCCAAGAAAGCTTAGAAGCCATACACATAGAAGAAAAAAGAAGCCATACACCTGAAATGTCTGAAATGATATCAAATGAAATAAAGTTGCAACTAGAGAAAGTTATGGAGAAATTGAAATCAGAAATACTTGCCCAGGTAAAAGAAGAATTGATAAAAACAGTGAAAGAAATAGTGAATGCATCTAGTGAACACACAGCTAAAAAATTAGAGGAATAAAGCAAACAGATAGAATCCCTGAATTAACACTATAAGAAACAAACAGAATACATAGAGCAGATTCAAAGAGATATACAGGATATCAAAAATGCTATTGAAAGCTGTAAAAACCGCCTCAATGAAAGTGAAGATAGAATTTCAGACCTCGAAGATAAGATTGCAGCCAGTGAGCAGGAAAGACAAGATCTTTTAAAAATAAAAAAGAATCAGGAAATAACAATACAATACCTGCAAGATGATGCAAAGAAAAATAACATAAGATTAATAGGGATAAATGAAAAAGAAGGGGACAGCCCAAATGATATCGAGCATAATTACAGAAGTAATAGCTGAAAACTTCCCAAACATGAGAAGAGAAACTGACATTTGGATAAGTGAAGCATATAGAACTCCAAACAGCCATAACCAACATAAAACTACACCCAGACACAAAATAATCACCATCCCGGAAATCCACCATAAGAACAGAATACTAAAAACTGTTAGACAGAAAAGACAGATCACCTATAAAGGGAAACCTATCAGAATCACAGCAGACTTCTCAACACAAACAATGAAATCAAGAAGAGCATGGAGTGAAGTCTTTCAGATCCTAAAGGAAAACCACTTCCAACCCAGACTGACATACCTGGCAAAACTGTCCTTCAAAATGGATGGAGAAATAAGATACTTCTGTGACAAAGAACAGCTGAAGAACTTCATGAACACCAAACAAACCTTACAAAGAATACTGAAAGACATTCTAGATACACATGGGATAAAACCACCAAGCAAGGCAGACAATTAAACAGAATGGAAAGCTAAAGACACAAAAGCAGAAAGATAACATGTCAAAAATAAACCAATATATCACAGTTACAACCAATAATGTAAATGGCCTCAACTCACCAATCAAAAGAAACAGACTGGCAGAATGGATCAAGAAACAACATCCAACCATATGCTGTCTACAAGAAACCCATCTAACCCAAAAGGACACTGATAGACTGAAAGTCAAAGGATGGAAAACAATACTTCATGCAACAGGAAAACAAACAAACAAAAAAAGGAGTAGCCATTCTGTTTGCAGACAATGTCAATTCCAAACCAAGAATGATCCAAAGACAGAAAGAAGATCACTACATACCAGTAAGGGGAAAACTTCAAGAGGAAGAGATAACAGTCTTAAATATATATGAAACAAATTCCAGAGCACCCAGCTATATAAAGCAAATACTAACAGAAATGAAAAATCAAATAAGCAACAATACAATTATAACAGGAGACTTTAACACACCATTGACACAAAGGGACAGATCAACTAGGCAGAAAATCAGCAAAGACATAACAGAACTGAATCACACCTGTGAACAAATGGACTTGATAGATGTATACAGAGTGTTCCATCCAACAACTTCAGAATATACCTCCTTCTCAGCAGTACATGGGACATTCTCTAAAATAGACCATATATTAGCCCACAGAACACATTTAAGTAAATGCAAAAGAATTGAAATTATCCCATGCATGTTATTGGATCATAGTGCTGTGAAACTAGAAATTAATGATAAAAGAAATTTCAAAAAACCTACAAACACAGCGAAACTGAATAATACACTCTTAAGCAATCAGTGAGTCACAGAGGAAATTAAAGAAGAAATTAAACAATATCTACAAGTAAATGAAAATACAGACACACCTTACCAGATTTTGTAGGATGCAATGAAAGGAGTCCCCAGAGTAAAATTTATTGCTTGAGTTCCCACATCATAAAGACAGAATGAACACAAATAAACAACCTGATGCTACAACTCAAATATCTAGAAAAAGAAGAGCAAGCCAAGCCCAAAGCCAAAAGAAGGGAGGAAATTACAAAGATCAGGTCAGAAATTCATGCAATAGAGACTAAGAAAACAGTACAAAGGATCAATGAATCAAAGAGTTGGTTCTTTGAAAGAAGAAATAAAATTGATAAGCCCCTGGCCAACCTTATTAAAAAAGGAAAGAAAAAACTCAAATTCACACAATAAGAAATGAACAAGGTGAAATTACTACAGACTCAGTGGAAATACAGATCATCAACACCTATTTTGAAAACCTCTACTATCATAGGTTCAATAACACTGAAGAAATAGATACCTAGATACATATGAACTACCAAGGCTGGATCAGGAAGATGTAAAACTGCTGAATAACCCAATTTCTATTACTGAAAGTGAAAATGTAATTAAATCCTTGCCTACAAAGAGCCCAGGCCCAGATGGATTCACTGTGGAATTCTCCAAGAAATACAAAGAAGACTTAATTCCAACACTCCTCAAACTCTTCAAAAAAATTGAAAGGCAAGCAATTCTTCCTAAGTCATTCCTGGAAGCAATTGTCACTCTAGTACCAAAACCAGAGAAAGACTCAACTAAAAAAGAGAACTATAGGCCAATCTCCCTAATGAACATAGATGCAAAAATTCTCAATAAAATATTGGCTAACAGGATGCAGCAAATCGTCAAGAAGATTATACACCATGACCAAGTGGGATTCATCCCAGGAATACAGGGGTGGTTCAACATATGCAAAACAATAAATGTAGTCCACCATATCAATACAGCCAAAAGGAAGAACCACATGATCATCTCTATAGATGCAGAAAAAGCTTTAGATAAAGTCCAACACTCATTCATGATAAGAACCTTACAGAGAACTGGAATAAATGCTGTTTATCTCAATATGATAAAGGCCATCCATGACAAACCAACAGCCAGCATCATATTAAATGGTCAAAAACTGAAAGCCTTTACCTTAAAATCAGGCACAAGACAAGGATGTCCATTATCACCACTGCTATTCAACATAGTATTGGAAATACTAGCCAGAGCAATAAGACAGGAAAGAGAAACAAAAGAAGTAAAGATAGGAAAAGAGGAAGTTAAATGACATGATACTTTGCATGGAAGACCTCCAACTCTATTGAAAGACTCCTAGTTATAATAAATAAATTCAGCAAGGTAGCTGGATACAAAGTCAATACTCAAAACTTAATAGCATTTCTATACACTAACAACAAAAGCACTGAGAGAGAAATAAGAGAAGCTACACCCTTACACTAGCATCCAAAAAAATGAAATACTTAGGAATTAATCTCACAAAAGAAGTAAAAGAGCTATACAGCGAAAATTATAACACCCTGAAGAGGAAATCAAAGAGGACCTCAGAAAATGGAAAGACATCCCTTGTTCATGGATAGGAAGAAAAAACATTGTAAAAATGGTCATTGTCCCAAAATTTCTATACAGATTCAATGCCATCCCAATCAAAATACCACTAACAAACCTCATAGATCTAAAGAAATCACTCCTAAAATTTCTCTGGAACCAGAAGAGACCTAGAATAGCAAAGGCAATTCTAAGTAACAAAGGCAAGGCAGGAGGCATCACAATCCCCAACTTGAAATTATACTAAAAAGCTTCAGTAATAAAGTCAGTATGGTACTGGAATGCAAACAGACCTGAAGATCAATGGAATAGATTGGAAGATACAACCACAACCGCAGACTCACGCAAACACCTTATGTTTGATAAAGGGGCCAAACATGCTCGCCGGAAGAATGACAGTCTCTTTAATAAATGGTGCTGGAAAAATTGGCTATCCATGTGCAGAAGACTAAAACTAGACCCATGTCTATCACCATACACTAAACTAAAATCTAAATGGATTCAAGATCTAAATATTAAAACTGAAATACTAAAACTGCTTGAAGACAAAGTAGGTAAAGATCTCAAAAATATAGGGGTAGGAAGAGAATTCATGAACAAGAACCAAACTACATGGGAAATACTTCCCATAATCAATAACTGGGACCACATCTTATTAAAGGGTTTCTGCATGTCAAAAGAGGTTTCCAGCAGAGTGAAAGGAAAACACACAAATTGGGAAAAAATCTTCATGAACAGTTTCTCAGACAAGGGACTTCTGTCTAGAACTTATAAAGAATTTAAAAAAATCAGACCCTTGAAATTCAAAGACCCAATCCAAAAATGGGCATCTGAAATGAATACACAGTTCTCAGATGAAGAAATATGAATGGCAAATAAATACATGAAGAAATGTTCATCATCATTCATCATGAGAGAAATGCAAATTAAAACCACACTGAGATTCCATCTCACTGGAGATTCCTCAAAAAGCTGGCTCTGGGGGTCCCATTTGACCCAGCTATTCTACTTCTAGGCATGTTCCCAGAAGATCTGAAAACATTATACCACAGTGATATATGTGCACCCATGTTTATAGCAGCACAATTTGTAATAGCCAGATCCTGGAAACAAGCTAAGTGCCCATCAACTGAGGATTGAATAAAAACGTTGTGCATTTTTATACAATGGAGTACTACTCAGCTATAAAGAATGATCACATTGAGATATTTATAAATAAATGGACACAACTTGAGACCATTCTCTTAAGCAAAATAAACCAAACTCACAAGTGTAAATACCGTACAGTCTCCCTAGTATGAGAGTTGATAAGAGTTTATAAGATTTTATGGTAAGCATGATTCCCCATCTCATAGCCTTGAAGCCTTTCAATGTTTTCAATCATCAGTTGAAATGGTCTTATTCTGTTTTGTTTGACTATATCATGTGTGATGATATGAACAGCTGTTTTGAAGAAAACAAAACATTTTGACAGCTATTGCTGATTTAATATCATCCTTCTTAGAATTCCTACCATGCTTCTATTGTTCTATTACCATTGGTTCTATCTATCACATTGTGTCTTATGGGGATTTGAATATGTGTGATAGTTTAAACAAAATTTTTCTATCAAAAATGAGATATTATAGTACCCATTGATCATTTTCTGTTATTTATTTCAGAAAGCCCTGTAATTCTTTCACTCTTTGCATGACTTTATACTATTTTGTTATGTTTGATATTATTGTATTTGAAACTATGCTCAACTATAGCAGAGTAAGAGATATTGTGATAGCTACTGTTTATGTCCATTTGTCTTAACGTAAAGTACTGTGTTGCTTATGTTGTCCTGTTCTGATCTGCTCTGTAATGCCCTCTTTTGTTTTATTCTCTTTAAAATAAAATTTAAAAAAATAAATATTATTGCTCAAAATCATTCTTATAAAATAAAATTGTATATATCCCCGAAGGACGTAGACTAAAGAAAACCAAAAGTACGTTCAATTTTCCACAGTTGAAATTATTTAGTACACTGGAATGAGCTATATGAAAGCTTTAGTCTATTAACAAATATTTAATTCACCACTGTACAGGAAATGAGAACTAGTTCACAAGTCTTAGAGAAACTGTGCACTAAATTTTTTTTTCCTTATAAATATGTTGCTGAACTTTGGGATCATAATCCATGTACCTCTGCATATCACCAGGTAAACAAGCAATAAATGAAGTATACAACTGAATATGAAATCTGAAGAAAGAAATTCAGGAAAAACAATTATAAGACAGAATCAAGTGAATAGGAAAGACAGAATTGTTTGTGAATTCTGAGACAATTCACTGACACGCAGAAAACAGAGAAATCATTCACCGTGGTTCTGTGGTGTAAGAAGTGAAGTGTACTTTTTTTGTTTTCTAAAGTTTTGCATTGTGCTACATTGAACCTGTTTTTAAATTTTGTACAAAAATTTTGTCTTTAGAAATTGCTTGAAAAAAACTAAATATACCACAAAGGAAACTTGATGGCAGTTGAAGAATTTAAATCTGTCAATAATATTTACCTGTAGTGACATTTCCCATAACAATCTATAGATAGGGCCACAGCTTTTTCCATTTAATAATGTATCTCTCCCTCTCTCTCTCTCTCTCTCTCTCTCTTTGTTTTTTAGGATATATTCTACTTTTTACAAAAGATAAAATAAAGACAGTGAGGAACAATCTTCAATTTCTTACCTTACATGCTAGAAATTTTTCTTTTTCCAGTGCTAACAATAGTGCTCAACTTTTGAATAAAAAAAAATTTTCTACCATTACTTTCCTCCAACACTGATCATCTGCAATATTGTTCCTATATTTTAAATTCTACTATTTGCTATTGTCAAGAAAGTATGAATACAAAGCTTTCTTTACCATTTTTTAAGCATCCTCCATTTTGGTAATATTTGAAAGAACAGTGGTTTTGAATATGAGGTACACTATCGATCATGTTACAGATCTGTCACTTTTTAAATATTGGGGTGTTCATGAAATGCTTATTCCCTCTCATCCTTAGTTTAACAATTTGTAAAACTGGGTAACTTTTGTCTTGTATCCTTGCAGGGATTGATATCAGTTACATGAAAATGTAGTATGTTGGAGCTGAACAAGTACTTCAGAAATTTAAAAACCAAACCAAATCTAGCATTTTCTCTGTATCAGCTTTATAAGATTATAGATTGTGTTTTCCTTTTCATTTTCATTCACAAGCATCTTTTGTTTCTATTTCTTCTGCAGAAGCAACTCTTCTCTGTTTAGGAGCTGGAAGGCTTTTTGCATCCTCAACAGTGGTTAATGTTTTGTGAGTAGTATAAAGACAACGTTTCTGTTGGAGGCAGGAAGTTTTCCTTTTTTGCTCCCAGAAGTACGCCTATCTTGCTTCTTAAGCTTCCCATGCATTGCCTGGAGTCATGTTTTCCTTCAGGTGACTTTTCACTTTTATGACAGAAAGTCTAAAACACTTTGCTTTTATGCCTTTTTGCTACCTGAGATACTTTTGTCATGTCTACAGCACTGATGACTGTTTTTCATCATTGGAAATTTAAAAAAAGAGTTTAAAAATGAAAATCTGTATTTTTTTTTCCCTGCCTGGTGTGAGCAGAAATTTCAAATGCTTATCTTAGGGTATAGTCAGACTTAAGGTTATAGCTACTTTTTTCTGGATGCATGGAGGTTGTTCTTTCTTCAGTGATCTGCCAAACCTCATGGCATGTAACTTTTCATTTTTATTTTCTAAGTTATAACATTTAAGATGCATCAATAATCATGAATATATAGAGCTTCTCTAGGTTTTTTGAGTTATAATATGTTATAATATATTAGTTACACAGAAAATCATTAGAGTTATATTAGAAAATCATTGATGGCCTTGTGGGAATTCTTTTACTTAAGGAGTGTGTACTGAATCTGGGCAGTGTAAGAATTACATTTTAGTACTGCAGTGTATTTGGATACTTTTATAATTAACATTTTACTGGGAGACCTTTTTAGTACATGTTCAATTGCTTTATATATCTCTCTTTTTTATTCAAAAAACTGTTCATAGGAAGTTAAATGAGAAAAGTGGTTAAAAGCAGTGAAATATGTGATATTAAATATGCAATTAAGCTATGGGGACCATTATTAATTTTATAAATAATTATCAAAATTTAGATCTTGTGATATATATTAATTTTCACCTCCCTTACCAGCGTAGAAGATTGACAGTACTGACAAAAACATGACAGGTTATTCACTCATATATTTGCAAAAATTTGAGCCAATCTGCATTTAGAACTTTGCATTCATTGGAGTTTAGACACTAATCACTTACATATATTATAATTTTAATAAGAAATGTGTAAGTGTATAAATTGAGTTATTTCATAACTTGATAAAGTTAATGAAACTAATGAAACTAACTAAAGTTAATGAAACTAAGTAGATGTATTTGATCAAATTTTGAGTACAAGAAAAAATGAGAACAATACAAAATCACCATCAGGACACACAACAATGATTTCCATGGACTAGATCTACAAAGTTATAAAATTATTGAAGAAATGCAGAAGAAAAATGCCTATATGTTATCAAAGGTGTTGCCGTCAGGTGTTGTACAGAGAACAATTAGAATAAGGACATGGAGTTTATAATATTATTTTATGATGGTCACCATAGTTAACATAAGAAAATGCAGGAAATCTATCCACAACACCAAAGACATAGAATATTTAGTCAAGGGCCTAAATCCCACAGCAATATCACACATGAGTCCAAATGAAGACCCAGAGCTCATGACAATGCTTCCCATGAGTCCAACTGGAAATCTAGATCCCACAAGAAGGACTCATGCCAGTCTCTTTTGTGGATCCATGCTGAGAAGGCCCAAAGATCAGCGGTGGAAACTAGGAAGTCTATAGCAGCAGGGTGAAGGAGCTGTGCTGATAGGTTGAGGGTTCTATGCTGGAGCCGAGAAGTCACACTCACAACAAACACCAGGGCTGTCGTGAAAAGCACCACAGCCATCCTCAGTGACACAGAGGCCCTGAGCTCCTCTGATGACAAGCACAGCCAGGTACATGCCAGGAAGCCAGTGTGATGAGTCCATCCTGGAACCAAGCAGCACACATCTTGCCCTCTGGAGCCAGGAAGAAATGCTTGATGTGAGAACTAGAGCTTCTCCAGGAGAACCTAATGGCTCAAACAGCAACTCATAGGAGACCTCACAATGCCTCAATGCACTAATGCCTCAATGCCCCAATGCTCTTCTTTCTCCTTCTCCACGTCTCCATTTATGCTGACAACTTTCCTCAGGTGAAACATCTCCACTCAGCACCACGCTGACGTAATCCAGCTGGCATTAAGTTGACCACCAGTTCTCAATCCATAACAAAAGGTCACCCTATAACAATGTTGACTAGATGAAAATTGAGATTAAACATTATTTCTGGAATAGGAAAGTGATACTGAAGAAGAAAACGTAAATTTTCAATAAATTTTGGTATCTACTTCATAGAATGTACTGAGGATAAGTTCTTGGTTTTGTTTTATGATTATTTGACATTAACGTAAAAGGAGACTAGAGGAGGGTAATACAAGAACTCTAGTATGTTTTCAACTTTATGCAACTCTGAAATATCTCAAGAATTTTTAAAATATAAAGGCATAAATTATTCCTTGTTGCTAGGGCTTTGCACTAAAGGAGGATAACTCCAAAGGGCACAGGAAACTTTTTGAGCATTAAAACTGCTGTATATCTTCATTGTGATGGTACTTACCCAGTCATATTTATTTTTAAAAACCCATCACGCTTATATTATCTAATTCATTTGATACACATACAGGTTTGCCATGTGTATTACTTCTACTCATTACAAGGCAATGAAATATTTTTCATGAGTTCTGCTACAATAAAATTGTAGTATGCAATACATAATTGTATTTTACATTTTTTAATTTGCTAAGTTACTTTGTTTACATTACAATTGTCCTAACACCTGCTATAAATACACATTGAGTTAATATCTCACAGGCTAATTAGAATAAACATTCTGAGAAATTGTCAACATGCATCATATTGCTTGGTGTGCCAATGTTGCAGGCAGCTGAGTTAGTTAAAAATATTATAGGCAATGAGATAGGGATAGGTCCTCAATGGAGCCAGTGCAGAGACCTGGAAACTGCCTGGGAAGCTGAGGCCTCCTGCTGTGGACCAGGCCTCAAGACAAAAGACCAAACAAATGTACCCCTATTCTAAGGATTGATACCTTAAATAGTTCCCATCCCCCTAAAGAAGAGTCACTGCTCCAGTAAGAATGCCCACTCTCTACATAACTCACTTCACCATTTGTCTCTAATGTAATGAATTTTACCTGAACTATTGATCTTATTGGCTAACTATAGTTTGCCCCACATTATGCCCATCTGGGACTGTGAGCTCCCATTCTTCCCCCACCTTGAACCCATGGTTTTACTCCCTGGAAAGACAGATTCTTTGGCAACCCACTTGGGACCTCTTTTGTCTCTCTTCAGACAGAAGCTTTCTTTCTCTCAGTAAATATATTCTACTCTTAACCTCCATTGTTCTTAAAATTCATTTTTGGTTTATGGAGAAAATGAGCTCATAACAGACATAATAGGCTGGGAGTTTCATTCCCTTATATCACCAACTTAGTTTTCAAATTCAGAAACTAACTTTATTCACTTAGTCATAGTATTTTAATTAAAAGGTTTACATTTATTGATTTATACCAGGAAACAAGCAGTGCCATTAAACATTTTGTGTGGAATATTTATTTACATGTCACAATGATTATGAAACAGATATTAGCATTGTTTCCAATTTAGAGATTAGCAAAGCAAAATTCACAAGTATTATGCAAATTGGTAAATTTATCCAACCTGGGTGCTAAAGCCTAGTTTAAAGCAGAATTTGGGGTTGCATTCTTAATATGTATTACATATATTCATCAAATATTGAGTTTCCTATTGTGTTTTAAAATATGTGATAATATTTAGTTCTATTCCAACATATTTACTCATTATTCATATTCCCAAATGTACAACATTCAAAACATTTTCTAAATGTGTAAAGCATCAATTTTTTTACTTTATTAAATTTTGTTTTATTATTTTAAATCTACAAATGAAAAATGAAGACAAAACAATCTATATATGGTGTTTACATTATCTTGTTTTGTTAGCATACTCATGCCTAAACACAAAACTGTAACTAGCTTATTATGCTTTTTATTTTTGTTTTACAAAGTATCATTTGGGAATTGAGATTTTCTAGCATATTCAAGTAGTCATAGAACATGGGATTTTTTTTCTAATTTTGCTTAAATTATGTATGACCTTATATGAATATTTATATACCAGTCAATATATAGAGAAATGTATTTAAGCAACACAGTTTAAAAAAAAATGAAAATATGGGGCCCAAGTTTCCGTGGGCCCCAGTTCACCATGCCCAGCATCTGCCTTACAATTTAGGGAGCCAAGAGCCTGTGGGAGAGCCAGCAGTGCTCCAGGACCTGGGGGTGCGGGAGGTAATTCAGCATACATCCAGAGGAACCATTGGAACACCATTCAAACCAAGGAAATATAGAAAAATGACAAAAGAAAGTCCAAAAGGCAGGCTCAAAACTCCAGCCCATCCCAATAAAGCCTAGAAGCGATGTACATACAAGAAAAAAGAAGCCATACACCTGAAATGTCTGAAATGATGTCAAATGAAATAAAGATGCAACTAGGGGACTATGAAGAAATTCAAATCAGAAATACTTGCCCAGGTAAAAGAAGAAATGATAAAAGTAGTGAAAGAAATAATGAACACATCTAGTGAAGACACAGCTAAAAAATAAGAGGAAAAAAGCAAACATAGAATTCCTGAATGAACACTATAAGAAATAAGCAGAATACATAAAGCAGATTCAAAGAGATATACAGGAAATCAAAATTCTACTTGATCTTAGCCAAAAGGCCGAGAAGCAATGGGAAATCAAAATTCTATTGAAAGCTGCCAAAACTGCCTCAAGAAATTAAGATAGAATTTCAGAACTTGAAGATAAGATTGCAGTCTCTTAACAGGAAAGGAAAGACCTTTTAAAAGTAACAAAGAATCAGGAAATAACAATTCAACAGCTGCAAGATGATGCAAAGAAAAATAACATAAGATTAATAGGGATAAATGAAGGCCAGTCTGGGGATTCCTCAAAAAGCTGGGTCTGGAGGTCCCATTTGACCCAGCTATTCCACTTCTAGGCATATTCCCAGAAAAACTGAAAACATCGTACCACAGTGATATATGTGCACCCATGTTTATAGCAGCACAATTTGTAATAGCCAGATCTTGGAAACAAACTAAGTGCCTGTCAACTGAGGAATGGATAAAAATGTTGTGCATTTTTATACAATGGAGTACTACTCAGCTATAAAGTATGATCACATTGTGATATTTAAAAATAAATGGACACAACTTAAGACCATTCTCATAAGTGAAATAAACCAGACTCACATGTGTAAATACCATATAGTCTCCCTAATATGAGAGCTGGTAAGAGTATATAAGAGTCTATGGTAAGCATGATTCCCCATTTCATAACTTTGAAGCCTTTCAATGTTTTCATTCATCAGTTGGAATGGTTTAATTTTGTTTTGTTTGACTTCATTATGCGTGATGGTATGAACAGCTGTTTTGAAGAAAACAAAACATTTTGGCAGCCATTGCTGATTAAATATCATCTTATCTAGAAGTCCTACCATGCTTCTATTCTTCTATTACCATTGGTTCTGTCATGTTGTGTCTTATTGGAATTTTAATATATGTGATAGTATAAACAAAATTTTTTATTGAAAATGAGATATTATAGTACCTATTGATCATTCTCTGTCATTCGGTTCAGAATGCCCTATAATTCTTTCATTCTTTCGATGGGTTTTATACTATTTTGTTATGTTTGATATTATTGTATTTGAAACTATGCTCAACTATAGCAGAGAAAGAGATATTGTGACAGATACTGTTAATGTCCAGTTGTCTTAATGTAAAGTACTGTGTTGCCTATGCTGTTCTGTTCTGTTCTGCTCTGTTCTGCCCTCTTTTTGTTTTCTTCTCTTTAAAATAAAAAAAATGAAAATATGAAGAAAAACATATTGGGCTAAAAATCACAACATTTTGGAGTTTAAAATCTTTTTTAAAAAAATACTAACCTGGCCTATCATGTTAATCAATTTAATTTTTGTGAAGGAGGCATAAGATATGTTTATGTATGTATATTTGTTCTGCTTTAATATTTATCAGATTTTAAATTGTGCTTAAGCATAGCACAAGGCCTATATTTTTTCATGTAATTTAGGATAGTAATAAGTTATTAGTAGATGTGAATTTGTTTGTATTTAAAATGATTGAAGTCCATAAATTATATTAGTCTAAGTTTGATTTTTTTATACTTACATTTAAGTGTCTACTTAGGTTAATTTCTTAGTTTTAAATTTTCTGTGGTTATTTATGATATCAACTTGAGGTAAAACTCAATGAGTGATGTCCATGACCTATATTAATTTTACAGCATTGTACCATTCTAAAATATCTCAGAAGTCAAACATTTTAAAAAGCATAAATTATTAACATTTGCCAAAATATTGTAAGGTGAATTAGTCATTGAAGTCATCTCTGTATGTTATTTTAGATGAATTTTTATACAGAGATTATTATTATTGCTATACAAATGCAGACCATTCAATAATATATTTTATTAATTCCTAGACTCATTAATTTTGCTCAACATGTACTTTCCCCCCTGTATATGTGTATGAATTAATGTTTCTGCTCAGCAAAAAAAGATGTGTCATATCTTGGCCAAGATATAAAATCTAACCACTTTTGCCCACATTTACATGTTTAATTCTTTGTTTTCCAGCTAAGATGCTGTGGTTCAGATCTGTGATCATTCATTTGCAAATAGCCAGATCTTACTATTTCTCACTCTGCCATACTCATCTAGCAAAAGCGTAACTCAGGTTATACCCAATTATCTTGCTATTTCATACCGCCACCTTAGCTGCTGATTGAAGCTGGAGCAAATCATTCCCTTGTGAACTTGTCTCACCCTTCTTGATGAAAGTGGTGTCAGTCAGATATTCCTGCAGGGATGAATTGGCAACCTCTCCACATGTGATTAAAATGTAATCCCCTCTTATTTTCTTGAGAATTAAATGTAGCTTCTCTCCTCTGGGTACTGAATGCCCCATTATTCCTTTCATATTTAGAAGAAGTTTTTTATCTCTTTGATGTGAGATGGGACAGTCACATCTGTGTACTTGTATATGGAGAACAAATTGTTAAATCACACTTGTAAATTTTCCAAACTTTTCTTTGAAAATCTCTCTACCCTTTGCCCATGGGATGTATTGTAAGCATGTTTATAGTATTTTTCTTTATTTTTAAAAGGTACTTCACTTTATTGAAATACTAATGTATTACATTTGATGTAATTTCTGGTAGGTGGATTTAATTTCATCATAATAAAGTATAATAAAGTATTCATTTTCAATTTCTTTCATTTATTCTTCAGCCTGTTATTCTTTGTTTGACTTACTTGAATTGCTCTGTATATTTATTTTTTATTTGCTCACACATACATTTGATTCTCTATTTTTTGTTTTTATTCTTTTAATATTAAACATAGGTTAGAATCTAATAATTTACTACATGCCATAATTTAGCAATTTCTCCATCTTTTGTTCTATTGACATAAAATTTACAGATATGCATTTATAAACCTCATATGATTAAGATTTAATTTTTTGCAGTCCATGTTGTATTTATTCAAATTTCAACTATACCCAGGCTGTGTTTTTGTTTTTTGTTTTTTGGGTTTTTTGAGGTACTGAAGATCAAGCTCAGGGCCTTGTGCATGCTATGCAAACACTCTACCTCTGAGCTACATCCCCAAGCCCATTTGTTCTTATAACTGGATATTTTACATAAGCTCACTTTGCTGTAGTGTGCCAAATATCCTGTAGTATTTATTGTAGTGATGTGATGTCAAATCAAATGACAGAAGCTTTGAAATAGCTTTTATTTCTCTTTCAGTCCCAAAAGTTGTGTTTAAAATGTAACATTGGTAGCTTTTGTGTTTCATTTTCGTAGTTTTTATCATTTTTTGCTCAGCAATTGTTTGGTCAGTTGGCTCATTGCAGGTTTCTGTTGAGACTGAGCTATTGATTTCTTAAATATCAGCATTCTATGACTGCTTTTAAGATTCTTTCTCTTATTCTCCATGGTTTGAATATGCTCTAATCTGATGTGGTATTCTTTGTATTTAAATTATTGTGGGATAATTGAACTTCAGGAATCATGGGTGGTGTTATCCATCAAGTTTGTAAATTTCTTGGTTTTTTTCCCTTTAATAGTTTTTCTGCCCTACTTCTCTCCCTTCTTACTGTAGGACTAAAAGTCAAAATGTTAAATTTTTTTAAATTACATGTGTCTTATTTTTTATTTCCTCTTGCTATTTTTTATTACTACATCAAATTTGCATATACATATCCTCTTAAATGTGTTGTCAGTACTCAATTAATAGTGTTTTCTCCTCTGTAAAATGAGTCCAATAAATAATTAATTTCAAATATTGTTTTTATTATAAAATATATATTTAGATGATTAATGTATTATTTAAAACTTTGTATTGAAATTATTTAAACTTTTGGTTGTAATCTGTTGCAATATATTAATTCCAGTATTAGAGACCTTTGGGTCTGTTATGAATGCAGCCTTGCCTTGCCTTGCCTTGCCTTCCCTTCCTTTACCTTCCCTTCCCTTCTCTTCTCTTCTCTTCTCTTCTCTTCTCTTCTCTTCTCTTTTCTTCTCTTCCCTTCCCTTCCCTTCCGTTGCCTTTTCTTTCTTTCTTTCTTTCTTTCTTTCTTTCTTTCTTTCTTTCTTTCTTTCTTTTTCTTTCTTTCTTAATTTACTTCTTTCTTTCTTATTTCTTTGCATGCCTTGAAATTTTTCCTTCTTTCTCTCATGATGGATATTATGAGAGAAAGTATAGCATTTAATATCTGGTCAATATTTTCTTTCTTTAAAGTGGTTAATATCTCTTTACAGACATAAAGTTCTGGTAGACCATATTGAATATATTAATGACTAGTTTTAAGACTAGTTAGTCATAGCCTCTTTTAGTTTTTTGACTCAACTATAGGGAACAGCAATTCATACTAAGGTGTGCACTCTGCTCCTATGGCATTGAAATTCTGTAATATCAATTCAAACCAATAGTGCATTTAACAGTACCAAGCCTTGACTTAAAGAATTTGGCTTTGAGTTTGAGTTTTTCCCCAGTACCATGCTTGTTTCTGAAAGCTATGCTCAAATGTTATGTCTGCAGGGTCCCAAAGGGAAAACATAAGAAGAGGATGTGTAGGAGCTATAGGATGCTCTCTATTTATGATTGCTAATATTATATTATGTTATATATAATATATGCTATATATAACAAGTATAGCATATAGTATACTTATGGATATTATAAATTATCATACATGATGCATATCTACATGTGTATATTCTCTGTAAGATAAAAATATCTCAAACAGCTCTAAATCATTTAACTTTTTCTTACTAACTTATTAAAATCTAAAAAATGTTCAATAAATAATAAAGAAGTCTTCATATTGTTATTAATAGTGACAAAAATGTGGATTTTATAAAGGATAGCAATAGGAGAAAACAATAATATCTGTAGGTTGTGGAAAACTGGAAGCCATGCATTTTTTCAGCTATAAAGTATATTAAATATTAGTAGAGGCTAATAATTATCTCGACAAGTTAAAAAGGTAATTCAAACAAAATACACAGTTTCTAGAAGATGATAGCCAAAAAATGTTAGCTTTTTTTAATACCAGAAATTGAACTCAGGACTTTGCACTTGCCAGGCAGGCCCTTGTGCCATAGAGCTATATCCCTGTCCCAAATTATAGGTTTTTTTTTAAAATAAAAGTTTTTCTCTACCTGACATATGTCATTCAATTTGAATTAACAAAATTCCAAAGTATGAGTGGTTTAAACAACAGATATTTATTTTCTCATAGTTCTGGGAAACTCTGAGTATAAGACAAAGTTACAAGACCTTGCAGTAACTGGTGGGGCTCTGCTCCTGGCTTGCAAAGTCTCAGCTTCTCCCTGGGTCCTCACATGTCTTTCCCATAATGGAAAGAGAAAAATATCCATTCCTCTTTCTTTAATTATAAGGACGCAGATCCTATTAGATCAGGATTCTACTGCTCCAAACACATTTAAACTAAATTATGTCCTTAAAGGTCACTCCTTCAAACATACTCATATTGGAGGTGAGGGCTTCAAGTTCTTTATCATAAATGTATTGCAAATGAATTTTCTCAACACTTCTGTGAAAACTTTAATTTGGGGGAATTATCATATTTTAAAAATATACTTTCAGCCTAAGAAAAATTTGTCTACCTCAGTGTATGTTCTATTTGTTTCTTGAAGGCTTACAGCTTTTTAAGTCTACAACTGATCTTATATGGATACTTTTGAATTTACTGAAGTAGGAGTATTTGTTAATTTCACAATATCTGCAGCAAAATGTGTGGAAATGAACTTCTTTATGTCCACTGACTGATATTGATTCCTTTGTTAAAAATGAATTTACTGCTATGTATCAGTCTACTAATTTACATTTTCCCACTTTGCTAATTCTTTTTGTCTATATTGATAGCACAATCAATTTGCCTTAAGTACTGTAACTTTGTAGTAAATCTTTTTTTGTGGCTAAAACAGTATAATTTTATTTTAATTAAATTTATTTATTTTTTATTTTAAAGAGAATAAAACAAAAGAGGGCAGAACAAAACAGAACAGAACAGAACAGAACAACATAAGCAACACAGCACTTTACAATAAGACAACCGGACATTAGCAGTAGCTATCAAAATATCGCTTTCTCTGCTATAGATGAGCATAGTTTCAAATACAATAATATCAAACATAACAAAATAGTATAAAACCATTCAAAAGAATGAAAGAATTATAGGACATTCAGAACCGAATAACAGAGAGTGATCAATGGGTACTATAATATCTCATTTTCAATAAAAAATTTTGTTTATACTATCAAATATATTAAAATCCCAACAAGACACAACATGATAGAACTGATAGTAATAGAAGAATAGAAGCATAGTAGGACTTCTACACAAGATGATATTAAATCAGCAATGGCTGCCATAATGTTTTGTTTTCTTCAAAACAGCTGTTCATACCATCACAAATAATAAACTCAAACAAAACAGAATAAAACAGTTCCAAATGATGAATGAAAACATCGAAAGGCTTCAAAGCTATGAAATGGGGAATCATGCTTACCATAGAGTCTTACATACTCTTACCAACTCTCATAGTAGGAAGACTATATGGTATTTACACATGTGAGTCTGGTTTATTTTGCTTATGATTATGGTCTGAAGTTGTATCTATTTATTTATAAATATCTAAATGTGGTCATACTTTATAGCTGAGTAGTACTTCATTGTATAAAAATGCACAACGTTTTTATCCATTCGTCAGTTGATGGGCACTTAGTTAGTTTCCAAGATCTGGCTATTACAAATTGTGCTGCTATAAACATGGGTGCACATATACCACTGTGGTATGATGTTTTCAGTTCTTCTGGGAATATGCCTAGAAGTGGAATAGCTGGGTCAAATGGAACCTCCAGACCCAGCTTTTTGAGGAATCTCCAGAATGACCTTCATAGTGGTTGCACCAGTCTACACTCCCACCAACAGTGCAGAAGAGTTCCTTTTCCCCCACAGTCTCTCCAGCACTTGTTGTTGGTTGTTTATTTTATTCTGGCCATTCTTTCTGGAGTGAGATGGAATCTCAGTGTGGTTTTAATTTGCATTTCTCTAATGACTAAAGACGATGAACATTTTTTCATGTATTTATTTGCCATTTGTATTTCTTCATCTGAGAACCGTGTATTCATTTCAGATGCCCATTTTTTGATTGGGTCTTTGAATTTTGATGGTCTGATTTTTTTAATTCCTTATAAGTTCTAGAAGTTCTAGACAGAAGTCCTTTATCTAGGGACAGTCCATTAAGATTTTTCCCAATTTGTTGGTTTTCTTTTTCACTCTGCTGGAAATCTCTTTCAACATGCAGAAACTCTTTAATAAGATATGGTCCCAGTTATTGATTCTGGGAAGTATTTCCCGTGTGGTTTGATTCTTGTTCATGAATTCTCTACCTACCACTATATCTTCGAGATTTTTACCTACTTTATCTTCCAACAGATTTAGTGTTTCTGTTTTAATATTTAAATCTTTGATCCATTTAGATTTTAGTTTAGCACATGGTGTTAGGCATGGGTCTAGTTTTAGTCTTCTGCATATGGATAGCCAATTTTTCCAGCACAATTTGTTAAGGAGACTGTCGTTCTTCCAGCCAGCATGTTTGTCCCTTTTAACAAAGATAAGGTGGTTGAGTGAGTTTGTGGTTTTGGCTGTATCTTCCAATCTATTCCATTGATCTTCAGGTCTGTGTTTATTCCAGTGCCGTGTTGATTTTATTACTGTAGCTTTGTACTGTAATTTCAAGTCAGGGATTGTGATGCCTCCTGCCTTGTCTTTGCTGCTTAGAATTGCCTTTGGTATTCTAGGTCTTTTCTGGTTCCAGATGAATTTTAGGAGTGATTTCTCTAGATTTATGAGGTGTGTTAGTGGTATTTTGATTGGGATTGCATTGAATCTGTATAGTAATTTTGGGAAAATGGGCATTTTCACAATGTTTGTTCTTCCTATCCATGAACAGGGCATGTCTTTCCATTTTCTGAGGTCCTCTTGGATTTCCTTTTTCAGGGTATTATAATTTCCCTTGTATAGCTCTTTAACTACTTTTGTGAGTTAATTCCTAGTTATTTCATTTTTTTGCATGCTAGTTTGAATGGTGTGGTTTCTCTTACTTCTCTCTCAGTATTTTTGTTGTTAGTGTATAGGGATGCTCTTGATTTTTGAGTTTTGACTTTGAATCCAGTGACATTGCTGAATTTATTGATTATATCTGGGAGTTTTTCAATGGAGTTTTGGGGGTCTTCTATGTAAAGTATCATGCCATCTGCAAATAATGATAATTCAACTTCCTCTTTTCCTATCTTTAGTCCTTTTATTTTTCTCCCTTGTCTAATTGCTCTGGCTAGTATTTCCAGTACTATGTTGAATAGGAACAGTGATAGGGTACATCTTCATCTTGTGCCTGATTTTAAGGTAAAGGCTATCAGTTTTTGGCCATTTAACATGATTCTGGCTGTTGGCTTGTCATAGATGGCCTTTGTCATACTGAGGTAAAGAGCATTTATTCCAATTCTCTGTAAGTTTCTTATCATGAATGAGTGTTGGACTTTATCAAAAGCTTTTTCTGCATCTACAGAGATGATCATGTGGTTCTTCCTTTTGGCTCTATTGATATGGTGGATTACATTTATTGTTTTGCATATGTTGAACCATCCCTGCATTCCTGGGATGAATCCCATTTGGTCATGGTGTATAATCTTCTTGATGATTTGCTGCATCCTGTATGACAATATTTTATTGAGAATTTTTGCATCTATGTTTATTAGGGAGATTGGCCTATAGTTCTCTTTTTTAGTTGAGTCTTTCTCTATTTTTGGTACTAGAATGATATTTGCTTCCAGGAATGACTTAGGAAGATTTGCTTGCCTTTCAATTTCATTGAAGAGTTTGAGGAGTGTCAAAATCAAGTCTTCTTTGTATTTCTTGTAGAATTCCACAGTGAATCCATCTGGGCCTGGGCTCTTCTTTGTTGGCAAGGACTTAATTACACTTTCAATTTCATTAATAGAAATTGGGTTGTTCAGCAGTTTCACATCTTCTTGATACAGCTTTGGTAGTTCATATGTATCTAGGATTCTGTCTATTTCTTCTGTGCTATGGAACCTATGAAAGTAGAGATTTTCGAAGTAAGTGTTGATGATCTTCTGTATTTCTGCTGAGTCTGTAGTAATTTCACCTTTTTCATTCTTTATTGCATGAATTTGAATTTTTTTCTTTCCTTTATTTAAATAAGATTTCCTAGGGGCTTATCAATTTTATTTATTCTTTCAAAGAACCAACACTTTGATTCATTGATTCCTTGAATTGTTTTCTTAGACTCTATTGGATTAATTTCTGCTCTGATCTTTATAATTTCCTCCCTTCTTTTGGATTTGGGCTTGGCTTGCTCTTCTTTTTCTAGATGTTTGAGTTGTAGCATCAGGTTTTTATTGGTGTTCGTTCTGTCTTCATAATGTGGGAACTCAGTGCATTAAATTTTCCTCTGAGGACTGCTTTCAATGCATCCCACAAATTCTGGCAAGTTGTTTTTGTATTTTCATTTGCTTGTAGATATTGTTTAATTTCTTCTTTAATCTCCTCCATGACCCACTGATTGCTCAAGAGGGTATTACTCAGTTTCTGAGGTTTCTGTGTTTCTGAGGTTTTTGCAGTTTGTGAGGTTTTTGCAGTTTTCATGTGTTTGTGAGGTTTTTGCAGTTACTTTTATCATTAATTTCTTATTTCATGGCACTATGATCTGGTAACATGCATGCGATAATTTCAATTGTTTTGTATTTACTTACATATGTTCTGTGGGCTAGTATATGCTCTTTTGGGGGGGGTTTCCTGTTGTATGATTATTGTTTTCCATCTTTTAACTTTCAGTCTTCGGGTTTACTTTTGGGTTAGATGGGGTTCTTGTAGACAGCATACAGTTAGATGTTGTTTCTTGATCCATTCTGCCACTTACATTAATGGTTATAACTGTTATGTATTGGTTTATTCTTGACATGTTGTCTTAGTGCTGTTGTATCTTTAGCTTTCCATTTTGTTTAATTGTCTGCCTTGCTTAGTGTATTTTTCCTGTGTGTATGTAGAATGTCTGTCACTATTCTTTGTAGGGTTGATTTGGTGTTCATGAAGTTTTTCAACTGTTCTTTGTCACGGAAGTATCTTATTCTCCATCAATTCTGAAGGACAGTTTTGCAGGGTATGTCAGTCTGGGTTGGAAGTGGTTTTCCTTTAGGATCTGAAATACTTCACTCCATGCTCTTCTTGACTTCATTATTTGTGTTGAGAAGTCTGCTGTGATTTTGATAGGTTTTCCTTTATAGGTGATCTGTCTTTTGTCTCTATCAGCTTTTATTATTCTGTTCTTATGGTGGATTTCTGGGATGGTGATTATTATGTGTCTGGGTGTAGTTTTATTTTGGTTATGGCTATTTGGAGTTCTATATGATTCACTTATCCAGATGTCTGTTTCCATTCTCATGTTTGAGAAGTTTTCAGCTATTATTTCTGTTAATATTCTCTTGGTATCATTTGGGCTGTCCCTTTCTTGTTCATTTATCCCTATTCACGTTATGTTATTTTTCTTTGCATCATCTTGCAGCTGTTGTATTGTTATTTTCTGATTCTTTGTTATTTTTAAAAGAGCTTTCCTTTGCTGTTCACTGGCTGTGATCTTATCGTTGAGGTCTGAAATTCTATCTTCACTTTCTTGAGGCAGTTTTGGCAGCTTTCAATAGAATTTTTGATTTCTTGTATATCTCCTTGAATCTGCTTTATGCATTCTGTTTGTTTCTTATAGTGTTCATTCGGGGAGTCTATCTGTTTGCTTTGTTCCTCTAATTTTTTAGCTGTGTCTTCACTAGATGTGTTCATTATTTCTTTCACTACTTTTATCATTTCTTCTTTTACTTGGGCCATTATTTCTGATTTGAATTTCTCCATAGCTTCCCCTAGTTGCTTCTTTATTTCAGTCATTTAAGGTGTATGGCTTCTATTTTCTTCAATGTACATGGCTCCTAGGCTTTCTTGGGATGGGGTGGAGATTTGAGCCTGCTTTATGGTCTTTCCTTTTGTGATTTTTCTTTATTTCCTTGGTTTGAGTGGTGTTCCAAAGCTTCCTATGGATATGTGGTGAATCACCTCTTGCACCCTCAGCTCCTGGAGCAGTCTCAGCTCCCCTGTAGGCACTTGGCTCCCTAAATTGAGGGCAGAAGCTATGCAAGGGGCTGGCAGAACCCCCGGGACACAATCCCCTGTCTTAGGGGGGTGGATATGAACTCAATTGCTGGAAATGCTGGTCTTAAGCTCTCCACAGGCCAGCCCAAAGGAGCCCAGAGTCCTCATGCATGATCTCTGCCTCCTGAACTTAAAGAAGGCCACTGGGTATGCTTGACTGAGGCCCTGAAATCTGCTGGGCCCATTCCAGGGTCCCTGGTAGCTCCCCAGAAACTCAAACGCTGGGAGCGTAGGTCTTCAACTTTCCCAGGGGCACCAGGACTAACCTCGGGCAATCCCCACTCTGCTGAAGGCTCTTGGCTCCCTTAATTGAGAGGCAGAAGCTGGGTAGGGAGAACTGGGGCCAATGAAACCCCCAGCGCACAATCCCCTGTCCTAGGGTGGTGGATATGAACTCAACTGCTGCTAGTGCTGGTCTTACTTTGTAGTAAATCTAATAATTATAACAATGTTGTAATGTAAGAATATTATTATTTTTAATTTTTGAATGATTTGGTTATCCTAAAAACTTCCACTTCTGTGTACAGTTTAGAACAAGCTTATCAATTTCCACAGATAATCTTCTAAGATTTTGTCATTATGTTAAATATATAGTCATATCAGTGAGAAAAAAAAATTAGGTCTTCCAAAATACTGCCAGAGTATTGCTCTGGGTTAGGTTAGATATTTTTAAAATTTTCTTAATTCTGTCAAATTCGTAAATCTTTTATTAAATTTATTTGTAAACACTAATTTGCATGCCATTTAATGGGTACTTTTAAAAAACTTTATCTTTAAGAGAAAAAACAGAAATTCAGTCTATGTCCATCAGAAAAAATAAGAGAAAATAATAGTCTAGATATTTAATGAAATACATCTCAGCATAAAAGGAAAAAAAATAGTAGTATATGGATAACTATGTATGATTCTGTAAACAAAATTTTGAGCAAAAATGATTGAAAAATCAGCACTTATTTTATATGTAATTAATCTATTTCAAAAGTAAATAAAACTAGCCCACATGGATAAAAGATAGAGTTATGTTTGCTTCTGGTTGGCAGGGTGTTTCTTAATAAGAAGCACTAGTAAACTTCCCAGGATTATGGTAATAATCTCTTGGTTATGGTATAATAAGTATGTATAAGTTTGTCAAATATAATAAAACCATACACTTCTCTGCCTCTTATTAGACATAGCTATAAAACATTATAAACATACTTATCTAAATAAAAAAATGATGAATGAAAAGATAAAGTTAAAAAGAGTGAAAATGAAAAAGAGCAAATACCACATTTACTCTGAATCTTACAACACAAACCATTCTACAAAAAAGTCCTAACAAACCATTGTCTTAAAATGTATTTGACATATTTCAGTAGAAAATGTTAAGATACAGGCATAGAAATTCATGCAGGAAGTAATTTTTACTCAGTTCCTAAGAGGCCAGCAGCATGGTAGCCACACAGAGCTATATAGAAAAGCAGTAAGATCAGTTAAGAGAGAGATAGTGAAAGAAAAATTGGGTAAAAACATTTATTAAGGTTTTACAGAAAGGAACAGCTGGTTAGGCACAGCAAGCCGACTAAGTAAGTTTAAGATTTCTGAATTTAAATCATTTCGGGATTCTCCTGTACAGGGGCTGCCCTGACTTCTCTAGTAATTCACCCCAGGGTGATTAAGGCAGGAAAATATATTAGCAGGAAATATGAGAGCCTTATGAAGGTGTCAGTTGAGAGATACAGGCTTGAGATTTGTTGATTTATGTACAAGATATATACTAGCGGTGGAGTTTTAACTTTTGAGGAATTAAATTTGAGAAGGATAGGTTCTCTTATGTCACAAGGTCCCATGATTTCAAAGCATTATAAAAGAAAATAAAACACATGATTAGGGCAACTACTGTACCAAGGGTAAGCCCTGCTTTGTTTTGTTTTGTTTTTTGTTTAATAACAGATTATCCAACATATCTTGAAATCAATGAACATTAGATATATAGTTCTTTAAAATATCAATCAAGTTATAGGATTGTGTAGCTATGTGATTCAAAGCAAAAACAACTCTGACACACATTTGATAGGATGAAAGGAAATTTACTCAATCAGAAGTCTAGATTTTTCAATATCTTACTTGATCAGCAAAGTTGTGGGAGAACATAAAACAATGGGAAATATTTTTTCTCCAGAAGAAAGAGATCTTGAGTGCTGCTTAATCAACAGACAACTACACAGAAAAGCATTCCACAAATGTGAGTTCATTTTCTAAGCAGTAATTTAAAAGTGTTAACTGGGACTTGTTCCTTTTCCATTGATTTTCAATATTTCTTATTCAGAAGCATAATAATATATGCAGAAGAAAAATAAGACAAGGTATTAGATTTACCTAAATTCATTGGAGCTGTTATGGTTGATATATTGTGTCAGCTTGAGAAGTCTGAGTAAATCAGAGCATCTTCATCCTGGGGTGCAAATGATTTGCCCATTACCTCTCTAGGATATTGTCCATTGTGTCAATTTGAGAAGTTTAGAAGTTTAACTAAGAGACTCAGCAGAGAACCATGGTTCTTATTTTGTAAATATCTTGAGCTTGTTTAAGAGGAAGGCAAGGAGATTTTTGTGAGTGCTACACCTGCTTGGAGACAGAGTGGCCTGTGTATGTCAGGGAGGAAAAGATCCTTGGTCTCCCCCTTGTCTTGCTCTTATTGCTTTGCTGTCTTCTGCCACCTTGAAGTGTTGCCCTAGTGCCATGCCACCCTGCTGTGGAGCCAGCTGATTATGGACTGAAACTTCCACAAACTGTGAGCTAAATAAACCTTTCCTTTTTTAATTCTGGGTGTCAGGTATTTTGTTACAGCAATGAGAGAAAAGTAACCAAGACAAGGAGTAATTTCTAAAGCTTAGTTTATTGTCAACAGGAAGGCCTCACATTGATCCTTTGGATGAGAAGCCAGCTAGTAATTCTGCTTTGTTTGTTACTCAAAGTCAAGTAGATTTCTCACCATTAACAACCAACAAAGACAGACCATGGTACTTACCTGTATGGTAAAAGGCTCTAGCTTTCCCAGTGCCTGCTTGCAGAGAATTTAAGTCCTAAAAGAAAGACAAGTAAATTCCCTTAAGAACCACTTAGACATTATCAGCTTTGGGAATATATTTACTTATATTCTTTCCTTCAGATGTACTATGTTGCAAGAAACCTTTATGAAAATGTTCCATGTGACCAAAGAAATTACTCTATTATTTTTATTTATGTTTGATACAGTGTCTCACTATATAGTCTTCACTGGTCTTTAGCTCTCTTGTAGCCCAGGCTATCCTTGAAGTCACAATCCCACCTCCTCCCGACAAGTGCCAGGATTACAGGCATGGCATGCCTCATTTAAATTAGCTCCATTTTAAAAAAAAAATTATGCTATTTCACTTCAGAAAACACTTTCTGTACAGTCTTAATATGTAATTTTAACTCAGATTATATTTCCTACATAGGTGATATAATTAACCACAAGAATGGAATGGGAATTCAGTATACTAAAGTGAAATAAGACAATAAAATAATGATAGAAAGGTATAGCATATTGAAGTTTTATTTTCTACTTTTAGAAATTTTCTGAACTCTAAAAATGCATTTTTGAAAGTATTTCTACCACATATTCTATCTGGGTGTTTTAGAATGTGAATCTGAAGGGTTCTTTTCCTAGCCTCTTCAGTTTAACTCCAGAAAAGAAATGTATCCAAACTAAGTAGACACAGATTGAGTGACTGATTCACTTTTTAATCCAAACCATGCAATTGTTTTCTGCATAATCACTTAAAGATGCACATCACACAAAAAAATGCCATTGTTTTTTATTTATAATAATTTTTCCCTCCTGAAATACTGTGGATCACTTTCTGAAGGTTTTTTTCTGGACAATCAGAAACTTTTTTCAAATACTGAAAGTATCAACTAATTTTCTTTTATTAATTCTGATGGGTCACCTGATTATTTCCACATAGATAGAAACAATATTACAGTCTGCATTCTAACCAAATATGCCATTCATTGTAACCTTATCAATTTACTCTTTTTAAACTGGGAAATATTTTTGTGACTATTATCCAGTGAATATTTTAATTATCATTAATGTAATTTTTTAGTGGCAGGGCTGGGGATTTAGCTCAGTGGTATAAGTGCTTGCCTTGCAAGCGCGCGGTCATGAGTTCAATCCCCAGTACTGACAAAAAAAAAATTTCTTCAGTGCTTTTAATTGCCTACATTTTGTTTTCAAAGAATGCAAAAGACGTAAATATGTATACATCTAGATAGATAGACAGATGGACAATCCTTTCTTAGCTGGGCATGATGTAATACCAGCACTCAGGAGGCTGATACAGGATGATCCACTGAGTTCAAGGCCAGGAAGACTATATACTGCACTTCATACCAGCTTGAATTACAGATTAAGACCTTGTCTATAAAAAATAAAAGTAAGTAAGTAAACAAATAAAATCCATTCTCTTCTACTGATTACAGCTTTGAGTGGCTTCTAGCTATATTTTGTATCTTTATACTTTATGAGAGAAAGCTAAGAAATAATTGTTAAGTAAATATGAAAAATAAGATGTTATTTTTCAAGAATTTTTTTAAAAACCTGTAACTTAATTGAATTTTATTCTATATCACTTTAACAAGGATGATCAACACGTTTTCATCCTTTGAGGTGACAGCCAAGGCAAGGTGTGAGATTGGCCCTGGATGGGACTGTTGATAAATTTCAGGATGCCAAGATGGATTTTGAAGTTAAAAAGACCTTTTTGGGGTAGTTTGTAATAAATTTGATTATACAAAGTAAATGGAGCTGTAGATAGAGCCAGAATATGAGACAGTGGTGAACAGTAAGTAAGCCATGGCTATCTTCATCAGACTGAATACTGAATGGAAAGCACATCTTATTTCATAATGACAGCATTTTAATAAAGTTCAAAAACATGAAAAACATTGCTTAAGGAAAATACATTGCTTAAGAATGTTCACATGCATAGTAAAAAGATAGGGAAAGATCAATAATGATAAACCAAAATTCCAGCTTGTGGCCCTCTATGGAAAGGAGAAATGGGAAGGAACAAAGACCTTAAAAGGAATAGATAGTATTCTGATACTTTAACAGATGCCTACCTATGTATTCATATTTTATTATTTGTGTCTTGTATATTAAAATATTTAGATCACTAATGGTAGTCCACTAATTAAATATGTATTATATGAATTAAATATTTAGTAGCAATTTAAAAGATAATTATAAAGAAATATACCTAAGCTATTTGTTAAGTGACTTTTTAAAAAAAGTTATTTTATTAGGACATGTTTACAATTCATGCAGTTTACAGTTATCTTAGAGGAAGTAGTTATATATATATATATATATATATATATATATATATATTATAGCTTGTTTATTTGCTAATCTCCTTTTCCTTTCTTCCACGTCCCCCTCCTTCTCTGCCTCCCCTATCACCTTTTTCATACTTGTTGATATTATTTGTCGTAGCACATGTTACAATGTACTACAACACATTGTATACTACAATGTGTGTAGTATTAAATGTCTACGTTCATTGGACTTATTATCATGATATTGTATATGGCAAATTTTTATTCATCTCATTGTCCTTCTTCTCCTCTTCTCTCTTCATTCTTGTAATCTTGAACATTTCCCATTGGATGAGATCTGTCTCCTTGTCCCTTTCTATCCATTTTTTGTCATTTTATTTGCATTCGCCCTGATAAATGAGAGATTAAATATACAATGTACTATTTAAGTTTGCATCTGATTTATTTCATCCAAAATTATATATTGCAAGTACATCCATTTTTCTACAAATGCCTCAAATTATTATTCTGTCAAATTTAGAGTAATGTTTCTATATTCTTAAAATCCTTAAGTTTTTAATATTGATTTTTTTACTTAGATTTGTTTGTACTATGAAATACTACAGGAATCAAAAATACTTTCTCTCATTTTTAAACACTGTAATAAGGTACATTTCATTTACCATACATTAATCAATGTAAAGTATAAAATTACAAGTTTTTAATGCATTCAATGACTCATTTAATCATCATCACAGTTTAATTTCAGTTTATTTTCAATATTACAAAAGGAAACGCCAGCCAAGGTAGTAACAAATTTGTTTTTTCACTCCTTTTCCCTCATCCTGGTCTGAGGTAGCCACACTTTCAATCTTTGAAGTTAGTTTGTTTTGCTTTGTTTTAACAGTGAATCTTGTACATAAATAGACTATTTTGACAGATTTTCATTCACCAAGTTTCATTATGGTAAAGCTTAATTTTCACCTTGATTCCATCAAGTACTATTTGGAGAATAAGTACAGCATGCCTTTTGTATTTTTGTGTGTCATAGAGGCATGACCTTGGGGTCTATATCTGGTCCCTTTGCTGCCTGGCCACCATGAACTATGAAGTCTTGCCCTGCCACATACTTCTGACATGATTTTTATCACTTAAAGTCTGCCAACCATGAATGGAAACATCTGAAATCAAATAAAGCTCTCCTCCTTTATGTGTGGGTATCAGGCATGTTGTCAAACAACTGGAAAGTTGATCAATACAAAAAGTTGGTAAAAGAGAAGTAGTCATTGCTGTGACTACACCTGATGATGCAGTTCAGAAGCCCTTGTAAGCAGTTTGCCAGTGAAATTTTAAAAGGTTTGGAGATATAAGTTAGAGAATCATAGAATGTTGTAAGAAGAGCTTGGTGAGTGACTCAGGTCAGAGCTCTGACAGGAATGCAAACAGTAAAGGCCAGGCTGAGGAAGTTTCAGTTCATAAAAACACTTGTTTATGGAAATGGGCTGGAAGTAATGCATGTTACACTGTGAGGGAAAAAAAAAAACTACGTTCTTCCTATGTCCTGAGACTTTACAACAGACTGAAATGAGGATCAGTGGAGGAAATTTATTAATCTAGCAAAAGAAATTTCATATCAACCCAATCTTCAGCCCTTGACATAAGTACTACTGTTGGATTTCAGGCAAATGTATAATGAAAATCAAAGGCAAAAAGCAGGGTAAAGTTTAAATCAGTCAAATTTTGGAACTGAAACAACCATGTGTTTTAAGTTGGGGCCCAGGAAAGATGTGGTTGCTGAAGGCGAAACACTGGATTTGGGATTTTGAGTAATATTGGAACCGCTGATACTTTGGGATGCGAGTATTGCATTTTTGGCATATGCGTAAGGCAAACTTATGAACTTGTTATTCTTTTATTAAAAGTTAAATATGATATAAGGAAATGGTTGTGCGTATCAAATTGACAATAGTTATGATGTGAATGATTATGCTTCTTAACCTGATAGCATCAGAGATACCTAAGAGATTAGTAAAACACAATTACTTTGTACTAGTGTTTGGTGGGTGCCCAGGAGGATTACAGAGGAATGACTTTGAGATTTGTGTCTGGTCCTTGGTCCTCTTCCTTTCCTTCCAGGTTGTCAACCTGGTTTGCTTCTCGGTGGCCGTGAACTAAGCAGCTTTCATCCTTTATGTCTTTCTGTCATGATGGTTCCGATTTGAAGCCAGTTAGACTGAACTGCTGAAATCATAAAGCAAATTAAACTTCTTGTTTAAGTTGCAGGTGTTAGGTATTTTATCTAGCAATTGGAATACTAATACAGTCTTCTTACTGAGCAATAGTTTGTTTTCTTGATGCAGTAGATTTGTTCATGCATTAATTAGTTCATGGAAATCAGGTGACTCCTATTTTTTTCCTCATAAATAATATTGTTATATTTACATTTGTGTATAATTTTTGTTTGGACGTTATTTATGTTGGTTATATATTGGACAATAGAATAGCCAGGTTACCTTTTAACTCTACATTTAGCATTTTGAAAAAGCTGTCATACTGATCTCTGTTTGATGCACCATTTTAGATTCCAACAAGTGATGTATGAATGTCTGTTTCTCCATATCTTTTCTTACATTTGTTAATGTCCAGATTTTAGCCATCATAGTGGTGTGACATGGAAGCATATGATAGTTTTGATTTTTATATTTATACAGTTGTCCTGATTATATGGACTGATTATATTAAATATCTTCATGTATCTTTATTGACTATTTTTTATCTTCTTTGGAATTATATTTATTCAAATTATTTGACCTTGTTTGTACATTTGGATTATCTGCTGATTATTAAGTATGTGAGTTTCTAATATTCTGAATTCAAGTGCCTTCTCAAATATGGGAATGAAAATATTTTGTCTCAGTCAGTGAATTGAGTTTTTACTTTCTTCATGTCTTTTGAAAGACAACATTTTTGTTTTTATAATGTCCAATTTATATAGATTTTATTCTGTCATTGTGGTTTTGGTATAATATTTAAGAAACTGTTGCTTTAGTTAAGGTCATAAAGATGTATTCTAATCTTTATTCTAACAGTTTAATAGTTGAATTTTTACATTTGCAACTATGATCAATTTAAGTTAATTTTTGAATATAATTTATAATAAAGTTTCAAATTCAGTCTCTGGATGTGATCATTCAGTATTCAGTGCATTTTATGAAAATATTATTCTCTATTCCACTGAATTCTCTAAGTAACACTTTCAAAATCAATCTAATCAAATGACTCAAAAACCAGTTTATTTCTAGACTCTCAGTTATATGAATATATATGACTATTTTATATGAGTTCCACACTGTGTTACTACTATAGTTTGTGGTAGTCCTTGCAACATGAAGTTGATCTCTTGGAACTTTATTTTTTCTCTCCTAAGATTAATTTAACTACCTCACTCCCTAACTTTTTCATACTCTAGTGAAATATATTTTTCTTCATAACAGCAAAAAATAAAACTGACCTTGGCTTGAAACTGACATTTCCTTCAAACTGTAGATTAATTTTGATACCCCAGTGTTAAAAAGATTATCTTCTGATCCAGGACAGTGGTTTATATTTCTTTTTATTTAGATGTTATAAGTTTATCTGAATGCTGTTTTGTAGCCTTTAGTATAAACATCTGGCATTTTGAAAGATTGCCATTATTTTATTCCTGTTGTTGACAATATGCATGTTTTTATTTTCTTAATTTCATTTTTAGATAGTTCACTATTAACATGTAAAATACTAATGATTTTGATATTGATCATGTATCCTAATATCTTGTTTAACACATTTATTCTAATACATATTAGCATACTTTTAATTTTCTATATCCAAAAATATGTCCTCTGCATAACTTTCCTGGCTATTATTGCAAGTGAAATATTGAATAGAAATAGTCAAACGGGTATCTTTATCTTGTTTCCCATCTTAGCAGGAAAGATATTTTTCAACATTAAGTATGTTATCATCTGTGTAAATTTCACAGATACTGTTATTAAATCAGGAAAGCACGTCTCTATACTCAGTTAGTTGGATTTTGTTTGTAATGGAGTGTTCAGTTTGGCAAATACTTGGCAAGCATTTTACCATTGGGCCACCCAGTCTATCTCTTTATTGTGCATTTTTAAAAACATGCCTTTGGCCTTGCAGCTGTTCCTTTTGTGTATGTACTGTTATCATACAGTACGTATGTGAATTAGTATGTTACCTGGTTATTGCCAATAATCAATCACAATTATAGACACATTTCAGACTTATTTATATAAATGATTAAAATTTTATTATCTTCATTAATTATTTGCCTAATATTATGGACTAATATATAGACTAAGTTCTGCCTTAATGACAGAACTTCCAGTCTCCTGTATCACAATGGATCAACTCAAGCTTATAACATCTGTTTAGAAAGCCTAGGGCCAGTCTCAACATTTCCAGAGGATGTTCAAAGTCAAATATCAAATAAACAGTAAACTCAGTTTGCTAGGGTACCCAATTCAGTAGGCTACTTACTTTGAGAAAATATGTACTTTGGTATGGCTGTTCTTATGGAATGTGTAATTCACTCATCTTCTTATTGTGACTCTTATTCCCAATAGCCTTACATTCCCCACTGGCTAACTTTCACTTGTCCTTTAGTCTTCAATTTAATATTAATTCTTCAGAAGTTTCTTCCATAGTGACTCCAACTGTATAAAGATTACTATGTAACTTACTTTTGTACATTTTTTAAATTCCACAAATACTAAATTTGCAGATGTTCCCAATAAGTCAAATGGTAGTGACTAAGTTCAAAGACTACAAAGCAAAATCCTTGCTTCAACTCCAAATCTGACATTTATGTGATCTTAGACAAGAGAGTTAACATTTCTGTGTCTCAGTTTTCTCATTGACTAACATGGAGGAATGAATAGTAGTTGTGAGTATGTAAAGAACTGACAAAAGGAAAACACTACGTTGTTAGATTTCAGTCATTTGTGATTTTGGTATAATATGTAAGAAGCTCTTTTCTAAGTTTAGTTCACAATGATGTATTTTGCTTTTTTTTTTTTGAGACAGGGCCTCACTTTGTACCTCAGGCTGGCCTTGAATTCATTTTGCAGACCAATTTGGCCTTGAACTCTCAGTGATCCTCCTGCCTCAGCCTTCTTAGTGCTGGGATTACAGGGTTTTGCTACCACACCTGAATATATTCAAATTTTTTTCTAATACTCCTTACCATTAGACCTATGATCAACTTTAATTTCTAAGTATGATCAATTTGTGTGTACTCATCACAATTTTCCTCTCTTCCAGTATTCTCTAGAATCACTGAAGAAAAATTATATGTAATTGTTCTGCTCTGTGTTTGGACTTCATTACAGTACCTGATACCTGGACAGTACATGCTCAGAATTAATACTGTTAGTGCTGGAGATTTAGCTCATTAGCTCAAGTGCTTGCCTGGTGAGCACAAGGTTGCAATTTTGATCCCTGGTACAAATAAATAAATAAATAAATAAACAAACAAACAAACAAACAAAAGAATTATTACTGTTGTTCAGTGTATAAATGTATTAACCAATTTCTAGATTGACTATATAGAGAAGAAACTGAGTGAAATTCATGAACTTTTGTTATAGTAGAATAAATAATTCACCTTATGTGATTTTGGAGTTTTTTTTTAATACTCATTTTTAGTAAGTTTTTTATTTGCTTTAAAATGTATGTAATCGATGTATACATTCTGTGATACTTGCATTTTATGTGTATTACATCTTCAAGGGGAAGTGTCATTTTAGTTACCTCTTAGCTCCAGAGCAGAGAAGACTGTGAGTGGCAGAAATAACCATGGCAGTCACCAACTTCCCTTCAGCACATGTTCTCAAAATACTTCATTGCCTATTCTGCTTCATCACTTGAGGATCCAGGTTTGCACCGTTACCTTAATTCAGTGCTAGTAAGTGGAAAGCTTGAGGACTTAAATTTAAACTTTATATGTTTTCAGGAGAGTAAGTCTTAGGCTAGGCTTGAGTTTGGTTTCATACAAATGACTGATCAAGGATGACAGGGTTTCAGCTATACTAACCAGCATCTACAAATACATTAAGATAACATCTCTAGGTTGGCTGTAATCTCTAATATAGATGGCCTCGATACACTAACAAAAAGAAACACAGGCAGAGTAGATCAAGAGATAGGGTCCATTGAGATGCTCTGTATAGGGAGTTAGTGGGACTCAAAATAAGCAGTGTACCCTATTGGAGTGAAAGGGGAGGAATTGTCTACAAAAGGAAGGCAGAGGATATTGTTAATAGGGGTAACAAGATATAAAATCTACATTATTCTCAACACTCTGCTTACATGGATTACATGCTGTTCCAGTTTGTCTACTTACACTAGGTTTGAGGGCATGGACAGTTATCCTCAAAATAGCAGGAATTATTATGGTAATCATCCTTAATTTTCCTATCAACTTAATCTGAAGCCCTGTATAACATACTGTCTTATGACTAATCTTATTTGAATCTGGTTTGTTAGATTGCTGTTTTGTATTGACTGATTTTATTCAAATCTGTTATGATTGATAGTATCAAGTCTAAGAGTATAGGCGTCTACACTGAAGATGATAAGATTCACTAAGAAACCCACTCTGGTTTGATTATTACCTGCTTTAAAAGTCTTATAATATCTCCAAGCTTCATTTTAATTTTGTTGTTATATACTGCTGATACATCATGGTAACCATTGTAAATCACCTTGTATTGTGGTTTTATATGACTTTTTTGCTTCATGCTTTTCTAGGAATTGTTTTGTTTTATCTTGCTTTGTTTTGTTTTTCCCTCTAATACAGAAAGGATAGATATACATTTAGAGACACATGCATGTGTAGAGCTTATAAACAGTTTATGAGAACCCATTATATAATGCGTGATGAAATGAACAACTACTTTGAAGAAAAAGAGACACTACAGTACCCAGTGCTGAATCTGTAATGTCATGATGTGGAATCCAGCAATACTATCATTCTTTGTTCAAAGTGATTTTAGCTTGTTGTGTTTTGTTTCAACACACATGAAGGTATGGACAGCTGTTTTGAAGAGAATGTGAGACACTATGACAGCCATTCTTGGCTTCCCTATTGTCTGGTCTTGAAGACCTGAAATGCCCTCCTCATCCTGTTCAAATCAGTTCCATACTATGTTGCTTCATGCGAATTCCCTCTGTGTGACGATATGGACAACTACTTGGAAGAAAACAAGAGTCAATATGATAAATAGAGTGAATATCTCCATTTGTCTAGCTTTGAAATTTATGTCCCTTACCTTGGTTTCTTGTGATCTCCTTTGTTCTGCTTTGTTGTGTTTAATTTTACCTTTTTGATATAATTGCATGTATGTTTAAGTGTGTAAAATGGATGACCATATTACTATTTTTGTTAGATCATGGAGCAGAACTGTTCACAGTCTCAAGGTTTGAATGTCTACTTTGCATGTTTTAATTTTGTAATTTGAACAACTATTTCCAAGATGTCAGTATGTAATTTATCAAGTAATGATTTCTTAGGGTTTTTTTTTGTTCTTTTCCTTTTTTCCTTGGAATTCTGTATTGTTACTATCCATTATTTTGTTTTGTTTGGTTTGGTTTTTTCTCTTTAAATAAAATTTAAAAAATGAAAAAAAATGATAACATCTCTTATGAACTTAGACAATGTATTTCTGGCCAGCAGATCATTGTCTGAATTTTTGTCTCAACTTGTCCCTTCGTGGTACACAAAATACAAATGATTTGTGCTGGTCTTGAACAGTAATAATGCTTATTGCTGCTCTTCTCTGCCAATTACACTTATCTCATCCTTTGGGTAGAATTTGTAGATTTGAACCTTAGGTGTTTAAAAATGAAGATGTCACATTGCTAGTTGCTGTTTCTGAGCCTCTCTGTATTTATCATTTTGTGGAATAGCATTTATAAATTAACAGCTTCCTCTTGGTGGCTTCATAGTACACAGGACTGTTATAGTCAGGGGTTGCAAGGAGAACAACACTATACAGGACCCATAATTTATAGTAGCATTTTACGCTAGTCACCCAGAGTCAAATACAAAAAGTGCAGGAAACATGTCCACACATTAAAGTCCTAGTGATTCCAGTCAAGGGCTGGGTCTCATGGCAAGCACTTGCATGAGTCAGCTGAATACCTATAACCCATGATAGTGCCTCCCGTGAGTCCCACTGGAGGCCTAGAACCAACAACGATGACTCATGCAAATCTATTTCATGGATCTGCACTGGAAAGGCCCAAAGGGTAGTTGGTGAAAGCCAGAAAGTTTGTGCCAGTGGGACGAAGGATCTGTGCCAGTAGGTTGAGAATTCTGCACTGGAGCCAGGAAGCCATGTTTACAGTAAGGCCTAGGGCTCCCCCAAAATAAACCACAGTCATTCTTAGTAACAAGATCCCAAGTTCCTCCAATAACAGCCCAGTTCATATGAGGGAAGCCAACATGATTAGCTCCTCCAGGAAAACCAACAAATCCAAAAGAAGCAACAGCTCCGAACAACAATGCTGAGGAGAACCCATAAAGCTACTCTTCCTCTGCAGGTCTCCTTTTTATGCTGGCAACAGTTCTCAAGTGGGCCATCTGTACTCTGCACCATGCTGATTCAGTTCAGCTATTATTTAAGTTGACCACCAGTTTTTAGTCCACCACAGGCACCAAGAATTTTGCAATGTTTTAAGGAAATAATCATTTCAGGGACAGGACTGTTATGTCTCTATCTCCTCCTTTAGTTTATTACACATTTTGCTGTGTTTGATAGAGATACCTATCATACTTGATGTTTTAAAGCACAGAACTTAGTTTTATTGAGGTGAGATTTTTTCTCAGTTTCCAAATATTTTGATGCTACTTTAAAAATTTAGGGAGAGAAATAAACCCAATTAAAAATAATTTTGATAGTTGACACATTTTCCTGTTGAATGTGAAAAGGTGTGAGCCCAGAACACTTGTCTAGAGACTTCTATTACATAGTCAAAAATTATAATTCATCATTCTAAAATACATATATTGTGTTGTATGAAAGGAGAGAAGGTTAGCACTCCCCTTGACAAGGATGGAAGAGGCCCTTGGGCCTGACAACACGCATACGGTTAAGGCATTGCCACCTACTTCGTGGCATCTAACCACTGTTTTTAAATGGATGGAGAAATAAGATACTTCCATGACAAAGAACAGCTGAAGATCTTCATGAACACCAAACCAAGCCTCCAAAGAATACTGAAAGACATTCTAGATACACACGGGAGAAAACCACCAAGCAAGGCAGACAATTAAACAGAATGGAAAGCTAAAGATACAACAGCAGAAAAATAACATGTCAATAATAAACCAAT